>JAYDZG010000039.1:7808135-7837795 GCA_034509265.1 Microcambeva bendego
AGATAATAATGTTGATACCTGAATAGCAGATGCTTTGTCCTCCAGACTCTCTGCTTTCCTTTTCCACTCCTGCTTCTCTTTCTTGTGCTTTTCCAGCTCTGCTGAGTAAATGGCTTTCTCCTCTGGGTAGAAACAATATCTGGATTAAAATCTGCACTGCATCTGCCAGCACCAACCATCCTGTGTTTACACTAAGCTCATGATAAGGAATGAACCACATCATTAAAGAGCATTGAAGTTAGAGAGCCCGAGTTGTATACAACCCTAATGGAATGAAAATGAGTCGATGTCAAATGGAATGTGTTTAATTGTAAGGTGAAAAAATTCAAAATCAAAATTTTAATGAAAGATAAATAAATCAGTTCAGGAAATTTAAAGGCTATTAAAAGCTTTACTTCCATATTTAATCACTAGGCTACAACTGCCCTATACTTATACTTACTCTCACATAATATAATGCAATTACCACACAGGCATGCAAATCATTTAAACACTTTAAAACCATTTATCCAGCCTTAACATGGGCATCATATCCTTAACCTGAAGAAAGTCTGAAGAAAAGATGCAAAACGTGATCTAAACGTCAATTCGTTTTGCGATAGACGGAGCTTCATCATATCTTCTACAGGCTGTCGACTTATCACTGTTAGTTTTAAAATGCTGTACATGCTATAAACTGCCCTGGCTGAACAAGTAACTGTGAATAGATGGCAGTGTGTGCCTTGCCTTGCTGGAATTGCTCTAGCACCATCTGCAGGTTGGAGAGGGACAGTGCATACTGGTTGACCTGTTCCTGAGTAGCACGGAGCTGGAGTAGTGCCTCATCTCTCTGTCTGACCACCAGGTTCAGCTGCTCCTGCAGAGAGTCCACCTGCAGACTGGCCTGCTGACTACAACCAAACACAAACCGAGAGGGAACATATTAAAGTTTCCAGCTGACCAAAGATCAGAAATATCAATTTGATACTCTAGTCCTCATTTGCATAAAGATGTTGTTATACATCTCATATATGTATGTATATATATATATATATATATATATATACATATACATTATTGACCTTACCTGGCGTTCTCCACAGCGCTGGTGGACGACACCAGTTTCTCTTCCAGCATCGCCACCCTGCGCCTAAGCTCGCTCTCCCTGTCCTCGGCGGCGAGCGCCTCCCGCGTGTACGTATCCTCAATTTCCAGCAGGTGATTCCGCAGCCGTTCCAGCTCCACCTTTTGTCTCTGCTCCTTATCACGGGTGTGCTGCAACTATACCGAACCGCAAAAAAGAAAGAAATGGAAAGTGTGTGATAGAGGAGATTTTATTGAAAGCCTACTAAAAGCTCTACACATAAAAACAAACACTACCTTTTCTCTTTCCTCTATTGTTTGTGTTGGTGTCTTAACCTGACTGCTGAGCAGTACAATAAATAATATGGGAAGAAAATCGAATGCACTAGGTTGGACATTAAATATTATGAAAATTAAAATGTACCAAGCAGAATGTTACATAATATGAAAACATATTCTGAGCAGGATATTGAATACTATGGAAAATAAATCTCTTGGGCAGGACATTAAATAATATAAACAAAAAACAAATCTACTGGGCAGTACATTTAATTATTAGGGATATTTACTACTGTGAAGTACATTAAATGATTACTAAGTGAAATTAGGTAGAACAGAGAGATACAAAATAATTTTAAAACATGGCCACACTGCTTTTCCAGTTGCTATATTGTGAACGACTTTTCATGGTGTTAATCAGTCATGGTGCAGAAGTGACACCTATGTCTGCTCTTTATATTCATTTTACTGTTAAAATAATGATCAAACTTTTTACCGTGGAGCTAACTGAAAGCTAAGCAATCTCACCTCACTGTGTAAGGCGGATGTCTCCATCTGCTTCTGTTTAAGAGCCAGCATCACTTGGTCTCTTTCCTGCTGGAATTTTACGGCCTTCTCCTGCATGGACTTCACCTCATTCAGCAGCTGGTTTAACTCCCCGTTCTTACCCTGATATGAACACACAATGACGCACCAGAGCTGAGAACATTGCACGTGCATGTTGACGGGTTCACACGATTCACGCGATTCACGCATGCACCAACCTGTTCTTTGTCCTTTAGTAAGTTCTCCAGTGCTGCAGCCTTCTCGTTCATGCTGCTGAACTGGAACTCTCGTTCTCGTAGCATGAGCGATACCTGCATGTTGGTCTCCTGCAGAGCGCGGAACTCTGTCTCTTTCTCTCGCGATCTGGCGGTCACTGCTTCGTTCTCCTCCTTCAGTTTCTTCACATCAAGCTCGAAGATCAGCGCGCGTTCCTTCAGGTTCGTAACTGCCTGCTTTAGAACCTCGTTGTCATTTTCACGATTTCTCAAACTCTCGCTGACCTGTAGGATGAACAAGAAGGAGGAGGATGAAAAGGTCCAACCACCAATCCCCTCTTTATCGAGACTTTAGTCTCCGTTTGATGTTGGTAGTGCTCCCTCTCAGATTATTTATAAACGCTTTCCAGATTACTTGCCTCTGACTTGAGTCTTAATTGTGCAGGTTTACAGAATCAAAATAAATCCAATAATAAGGTATAAACTAAAGAACCAAAACATCACGCCCAAAGAATCACCCCAAAAATGTGCTTAGGAATGCCCTATTGATCCCACTGATGAATGTTAAGTTGAAGAATAAATCAAGCTCCTCTTAGGTATTGTACCAAATGCAGAAGGTCTGAACAGCATAAAGACCTGCGGGAATTTATCTCTGTATCTTTAAGGGCTGGCTCAGAATATTCGGATTTTCACTTGGCGAGTACGAATGAAAGAAACTTTATGCATATTATTAACTTGGTAGCACTTAATGTTTTTGTATTTAAGATGTTAATTTAAAGATTTCTTTTTAAAGCTGTACTGCTATTTTAACTGTGCTATATTTTTAAATGTAATACGTTTTGTATATAAGGTATTTGCTACCAATCAGCGCTGAATATCCGGAGCTCACAAAATGCTGCTCAGGCCAGACGTAATATCTTTATAGCCAGACAACTATACCTAAGCATCTTCACAATGGCAAATGACGCTCTTGTGGGAGCTGTCTTATGGGGTTCTGTCTTTCCAGGTCAGCGCCATTTTGACTCCATATTGGGGGTGGTTCTACTGTTTTAGTTTTTACCTTATTTGTTGTTTCAAGCAGTTTTAGAAAACATTTATGCTAAATAATCAAGTGGATTTTTGTGTGAAAGCTTTAATAACATGGTACAATGCAAGCACACCAGAGCTGAGATTTCAAAACTCAGCTGGGCTGGGTGCCTACATGAACAAAGATTGGCGATTGTTCATACAGATCCAAGCTGGATAAGCGACTCTCTAATAACTGATGCGACCACGACCTCAGCTGGCTGATCGAATCGAAAGGATGCGTTGATCAGGGTTTGGCTCTCCAGATACAAAGCTGTTCCACATATGAACTATCCTAGCGCAGGCTGGTTTGGTTACTACACACGTTTGTTTGCACGATCTCCGAGGGTGGGGATCGGCATTAGTAAAGAGGAGGCATAATGCAACAGGATGAGCAAAATTAGGGAGCAAAAAGGGGTCGAAATGCATAAATAAGAATAAGAAACTCCTGCTTGACCAAGGTGGCATCAATAAACTGAAGAGCCTAATTATATTTTCACTCATCTGATAAAGAGACTCTGTGGTAATTCCCGTAATGACAAATGTTACATATCTGTTAAACTCACTTGGCTCAGCTGGTCTCCTTTGGTCAGGATCAGCAGGTCCTTTTCCCGAAGAGACCCCTGGAGGACGTCTATTCTTTCCCGTGCTTGTCTGAGCTCCAGCGTCTGGTCTCTCTGCTCACTCTCTGACAAGGCGGCTGAATTTGACAAGCGATGATTGTTCTCTTGAAGTGTTCTTATCATATTTTCCTTCTCACCAAGCGTTCTCCGTAATGATTCTACCTCATTCCATGAGCTCTCGTCTCGAACTGGCGAGGGTGCTGCTTGCAAGCCTGGAAGTGGAACTTCAACCTGATGCCCAACAGTCTGAACTGATTTTAGATGAACATCTGGAACCTGTGTGACGCTCCCTAGCTTTCCAAGCAGGGCATCTTTAGTGCTACTGAGCTGGCTTATGGTCTGCTGTACCTGAGCAAGTTCTTGACTCAAAGACCCCAGTCGTTTCTCCTTCAGCTCATAGCTCTGAATGAGCCTGGTGTAGTCGACTGAAAGCTTGGAGCTGCAGTCGCTATCAGCAGAAACCCGACCCTGCAATTTAATAAGCTCCTCTTGAAGCTGGGCAGATTCGTGCTGCATGTTCTTGACCGTGGTGATCACCTGCTGCTTCCACTCATCCATCTTTTTCACCTGTTGCTTGAGGGTGTCTCGCTCTTGCAAGAGCTCCTCGAACTGGTTGCTGCTCACACCACCTGAGCCGTTAGCGCCAGGGTCTCCTCCAGACGTCTGAAGAACTGTGATCAAGGTTTGGCATTTCTGGGTCAGAGCGTCAATCTCGATATCCTTCTCCCGAATAATTTTGGACAAGTTTTGGATAGTCTCTCTGAACATTTCCTGACTCCCAGTGGGGTCGCTCATGGAAGAGATGCGATGGTTTTCCTGTTGAAGTTTGAGCAGAGCGGCTTCCTTGGCCGCCACAATGTCCATGATTCTATGATACTCCGTCCGCAGCTGGCTGTTTTCCCGTGCCTTCTCGTTTAGTACAGCAAGCACTTGTTCTCGCTCCACTGCGTACGCTTGCATCTGCTGCTGGAGCAACAGAACGTCCTGGCTATGTCCACCTGAGACTCGAGCGTAAAGCGACTGGATTTCGAGATCTTTCTGCTGTAGCATTTGTGAAAGTTTGCCGAGTTCGTCACGAGAGACTACAAGCTGATCCAGCTGTTTGGTCAAGGACAGGTTCTTCTCATTGAGCTGGATGATCTCGGTCTCCTTCTCCTTGATGCCTTTTACAAGTTTTTCGATCTCTACCTTCGACAAGTCGTGCTTCTCATTACCGTTCTCAGAACCAAGAGAAGATGTTTTGACCTCTTGAAGGATGTCTACCCTCTGAGGCTGAATTTGCCCTCGATTACCGAGGCTTTCAAGCTCTGTCAGGAGTTTTGCAATTTCCTCATCTTTGGCGACAATTAGCTTATCATAGTTGAGCATGCTTTGCTCATGTCTTGACCGAGTTTGGTCAAGTTCGTTTTGCTGTGCTAGTAAAGCATGCTGTGATTGTAAAAGTGATTCTTGTTGTTGATCCAAAGTCATCCTCAAAGACTTCACTTCTTCCTCCAGTCTATCTCTGGATGCCTTAAGCTGCGTAACCTCAGTCTCCAACTCTGTGATTATATCCAACGTCTTTGGTTCGGACATTGCCTGCGGTCGGCTCTGCTGGTCCTTCAGACGGTCAATTTCCTCCTTCAGGTGGCTGCCTTTTTCCTTCATGGCCCCTAGTTGCTTGTCTTTTTCCTCAACCGTCTTTCTTAGGACATCATTTTCTTGCCTTGCTTGGAGGATTCTGTCTTCCAATTCCTTCTGGGCATCACTAGCTTGAGCTCTTAATGATGCTGCAAAGGCATCCTTCTCCTGTAGAAGTTCAGTGAGCTGCTTCTGTCCAGCCACAGTGATGTCTAACATCTCACTTGTGTCTTTATGGTCGTTAACCATCTGTTCAAGTTCACGCTTCAATTGTGCAATCTTTTGATCTTTTTCTTGGTTTAACTTCACAGCTTGCTCATGTTCCATCTGTAAAGCGGAGGCATCCAAAGATCTGGCTCTGGTCAGCTCATCAATGGTTTGTTGATACTGCTTGGCCTGATCAGACAGTTGACTTTCGGCTTGACTTAGGTCCCTCTCTATCTGACTCTTTTCCAGCTTTAAGGCATCTATACGAGTGTCCTTCTCTAAAACTATTCTGCTGACACAGGCCTGGCTATCTTGCAGCTGTTTTTCTAGATTCTTCACTCTTTCAAGAGATTGAAGACCTTCTTCTTTCAACTTTCGGTTCTCTATCTTGATCTCAAATTCTATAGATGACGTTTTCTCAAAGGAGGCTTTTAGTTCCATTAGTTGCTTTTTTAAATCCTGGATCTCTTTATCCTTCTCTTCCAAAACCTTCATTTGACCTTGTTTTTTATCCTGCTCCCCTGCACGACTTAGCTCCTCACGAATCACCGACAGCTGAGTTTCATTTTCTTGCAGATGTCGTTTCAAGTCCGAAGCCTCTATGCGTGCCTCTTTGCCGAGCTCTTGAGATTTCTTCAATTTGTCTCCCAGTTCCTTTACAGTAGCCTCAAGTTGCTGTTTTCCCATGTGTAGATCATTTAGGGTGAAGGCACTCTGGCTAAGCTTCTCCTTCTGAACCTCCAACTCTTGACACAGTGACTTCTTCTGACTGATTGAGGAATTAAGTTCTGATTTTAGATGAGTGACTTCCGCTTCTGCTTGAATTTTTTGTGTGACAAGTTGCTCTTTAAATGAGATGAGATGCTAAATATGAAAAATACAAACATTGTAAATGGTAGTTGGCAATAAATTGATATCAGGTATGACTAGCTTGAACTACATGTTAATTTCTGGACTTTTATTTTGTTTTTAACACCACTTCATGCACTTAATTGTGTTATACATGCCATGCTCCGCGTGCAAGTAATTTTTCTATTTGTCCAGTTACATTTTTGCTTTAATTTCAGTTCTTGCCTTAAAGTTGATTGTTCTTGTGTTTGTTAAGGACAGTTCCAGATACGTGTAGTTGTTGTCTCTCTCTGGTGTATTTGAAGCATCCGATTAGAATTTATATTTATAAGTTGCCAAAAAAATATCCGGTCTCAGGAGTGATGTAGCCAAATTACTGTATAATTATATTGTTGTAATCTGGACCAGGTCAAGCCCCACAAGTGCCAAAATGCATTCAAACAAAACAGCACAACCTGCCCCTAGTCAATCTGATGTATTTACATCAGGGGTGGACAAACTTTTTTGGCTCAAGGGCCTCAGTGAGTTTTAAAAACTGACAGGCAGGAACAGTCGGTGTGGGGGTGGTTGGAAATAAGATAAATTCCATGTGAAATCTATGAAATAAAGCCCACCTACCTTATTCAGTTTCAGTAGGAACAGTGCTGCTAGCCCATGTATCGAGGTTTAATAACTTGTCTTGGGGCTTGAATAGCACATTCAAACCTTTACTTTCATCATTAAAGGGTGATTTTTTAAATAAAAACAAAACACCAGGCTCATCCCATTGTGTGTTTGTTGACACATACGTGTCTACTGGAATCAATTGAAACACAGTACAGTATCGGTGAATTTAATTTATTTAATTCTCAGTGGGCCGTATCCGGCCTTCGGGCCGTAGTTTGCCCACCCCTGATCTATGTACTATCCCCTATATTACGCAAGTAAAAACCATAAATCAATACTATTACCTATGCAGAATTATAATGGCAGTGTTTTATTTGCACAGCACGCAATGGCACCTTTAATGTCTATAAACTGCCTTTTACCACCTTTTAGGATTACCCCTTTAGTTTTGGTTCTTTTTTGCATTTTATCAGTAATTTTTGTATTCCACTGTATTTTCATTTGAATTCCTTTCACCGATGTGTTTTGTACAGGTTAGGGTTTTGAGTTGAGTTTGTGAATTGCTGCTATAACACTGAAATTTTCATTTGGGGATCAGTTTGTTTATTTAATTGGGATTTTATTCATTACACAAGTTTCCTCAGTACACAAGTTACACTGAACAAAGTCATGGGTTATTTAGTATCTCCAGTTCACCTCATGTTTATGGACTGTGGGAGGAAAATGGAGAACCCGGTGTAAACCCACGGAGACACAGAAAGGACCTGGCCTGCCCCACCTGGGATCGAACCCGGGCAGTGCTTGTATGATGTCTTAAATTTTTCATTAATAAATAAACACTACAGTAAAAATCATGAAAAGCTCAATTAAATACAAAACAAACCTGTGTGGCCTCCTGGTTCTGTCTGTCTAGTTCTTCTAGCTCTGCTGTGAGAGTCTCAACGTCGTGTTGAGCTTGTTTTAGATCCTCATCTCTCTGATCCAACTGCGTCATTAAATCTGCCACCTCAGAGCTCTCCACTGCACCAGAACTGCCTCTGTTCTCTGCAAACGTTAGTTTCTCTGCTAAGGCCACCTGCTCAGAGTGTAATAATCAAAGCATTATGTGTATTTTCATTTCCAAGAAAAAAAATTATAGGCACATGAACCTGTCTCAATCAATCTAACTGTACTTTATAGTATCATCCAAGCAGTACCAATGTACAATTTATTACAAACCTTCTCATTTTCCAGCTCTTTCTTTTCTTTTCTCAGAGTGTCGATGATTGTGTTGAGCTCCAATATGTCAGCATGTTCAACTTCTGCACCAGCCTCAACCTGATTTAGACAAAATGTAAACTAATAAAGTAACAGAACAGAGACCAAATTTCTAAACAAATTGACCAGTCATACCGGTGACCTTAGTAAAAAATTGGTTAACAAACTATTATAGCAAAGCAAATTGCTGATGTTGATTCAAAATAGTTTATACAGCCTCTGTGGAGGCATCAGAAAACACACTTGAGTAGCTTTGCTTAGTTTACACTAGCCGCTTCGTTGTCCTTCCAGCTTTATAAAATACAGTTGTACTACATCTCATTAACAGGTTGACACACTTACTATAATCGAACGTGTTTATATGTCAAAGTTAAGTCAAAGAATTCAGACGCACTTCCTGACAAAGTTCTTAAGCAAGTTATAATGTCTGCTTATTAGGATTTTAACGTTGTTACACTCTTGGTTACATTAATGACAGACACACGGTTACTCATTACTCAAGGTTAATCCTTTTACAAATTTACAAAACCAAATAATAAATATTTTAATTTAAAAAAAAAACATAATGACTTGAAGTAAAAAAATAAGTTGTATTTTTGACACAAATATAATTTATTGTGATTTGGTATTTAAACGTACATATTTGTTGGTAATAAACAGGACTCATGACTTGACTTGAGAACATTCATGAAGTGAAAGTTCTCTGCTCAGGTGGTGCTCAGGATTTCAAATGCACTGTATTCATTCGGCTAGGCTGGACGGCTGTATGAACAATGATTGCCTGTTGTTCACAGGGTAGGACAAGCCGGACAGGCCCTCCACACGACCAAAGGAACTGCAACCCATGACGGGGAACAGGTTCAGTAAATAGAAAGTGTAACACTATTGGGGACATATTGGATGCGCTAAAAATCAGGAGGAAAAAAGGAATGATTTTCATCTTCTGTAAGTGCTTTTGTTTCTTTATAGGCACACCACAAAACATTTCAATTACTTTTAAAAAGACTTACTTCAGTCAGAGACCTCAATCTGGTCACTTCTTTCTCAGAATCTATCAAAGTAAGTCAAAAACATAAGAGGAGATGGAGATTATTAGAAAAAGTATGGTTTATCTAATCATTTTATCTCAGTACAGAAGTAGCATGATTGAATATTTTTGCTGTACTGGTTACCTAAAAGTGCTTTTCTCAGAGCCTGGAGCTCATTGTCCTGCTGGCCTTTCAGCAACGCTTTGCTCTCCTGCTCCTGCACTCGAGTCTGAAGTTCATTAACAGAACTCTGGAGGCGACTGTAGTTCTGCAGAAGTTCGTTGTTTTCTACTCTGAATGCCTGCTTCTCACGTTCTAATTCCTCTCTCTGACGACCAGCCTCATCCAGGTCCGCTGTCAGCTCCAGAGTCTTCGCACTCTGGAGCTCGAGCTCTTTGCGTAAGGAATGAATAGTGGCCTGCAGCTCTTCGTGTTTGGCGGAATCCTGAGGTGATGCTAGAGTCGCAGGCATTGAACCACTTCCTGGTGAAAAAGAAAATGTAAAAGAAAAATCATTTGATCATTAAAAAATGCATTTAAATACAAATACTTGAGTTCCTAAGATGCATAGGTGGTGAAGTTGGATATTCCAGCTGGATTATTGCTCTGCTACTGGTCGGCTGGGCGCCATCGACCAGGCATTACTGGCAGCAAAAAAAAGGCCACCATGTCAGTTGGGTGGAAAAAATGACCGGACTAAGTGGGCAGAGTCTTTAAATGGTTAGCAGGCTGAGGCACCTGTGCAGAGAACATGGGTGAAAAGAAGAGGACCCAGACAGAGGAGGTATGAGGAGCGATTTACCCTCCTCAAACAAATGATGTAGATGATGTTTATTAAGTTACTGATTGGGATTCCAAACTGTTTTGATTCACCACTGATCAGGTGCACATTGGAAAAATGCAGCACAGGCCATTCCACCGATTAACCAAACTGCTGATCAAGCAGTAGAACCACATGTCCAGAATTCCTAAGGCACATGATGTGAATTCCAGCCTGCATTTTTGCATCAGTAGTGCCTGTGTCCTCTTGTGCTTATGACTTTAACAAATATGTAGTTATACTTTGTACAGCAGGGCCACCTTGCGACCTCTACTTTTAAAAAAGGTTGGACACAGCCTGGCCTTTCCCGCTTTATCTCGCCCCTCGTTATCTTGACAATCCCTTGCCACCTGTTATGACAGGTTGATTTCCCCATTGTGTACTTTACCTCGAAAAGCTGATACCTCCGCACACATCCCTGCTCTGTCTCGGTCTGTGGTAAGTGGTGTAATAATGTAATAGATATATCTAATGTTTTATTTGGAAAGAGAATGAATGTGTTTTGGTGCTCTTATTTCAGAGAAGACAAAACTGCTTTATTAACCGAAGCATCAGTATGATCAGAGAGTCGGAGGCAACAACACAGAGAGATTAATGAAAGAACGCTGCACTCTTCAAAGTGCACTTTACAACAGATGACTCAATACTAAACGACCATTTGTTGTCCCTAGAAAGAGAGAGTGTAAAGTGTGCTTCATAGTAAATGTACCGCTACAGCTCTAACTCCCGCCTCTGCTCCAGGATCAGCCACTGCAATTGTAACTTAAAATGTGTTTTTGAGGCATATTTGGGGTTTAAATTATAAAAATGGGCATTTTAAGGCATTTCTAGACCATGCCCATTATTCACAATTCTTCACAATCGGCTGCTCTTGGGTTAGGGTTAACCTAACGCAAATGTCTGGGGTTTACTGTATTATTTCCATTACCACTATGAATCTGCTCCTCCAGCTCCTCTATCCTCTCTTCATACTCCGCCAGCTCGTCCCTGTGTCGTTTCACCATCTCTGCCACTTTCTGGCAATGGGCATCCTGTAGGGCAGCCAGTTCGTGCTGATGCTCATCAACCTCCTGCTCCATTTTCTGTCTCAGCTCCTGATCGAAAGAAGACACGAAAAATCTGAATCAGAAGCTTTTGTAAAGGGTAAAAATAAAGCTGCTCAGAAATAGGCTGGACATCCTTACGAGGTGTGATTAGTGAATGAAATCCAAACTGATATAAAAACTAAAACTGCACAATAATGTAATGGTTCTTACTTTGATGGTTCTCTGCATTTTCAGGAGCTCTCCCTGGTCGCCATTTTCTGCTCCTGGAACTTTCGAGACCTATTACATTCAAATAAAAAGAAAATAGGGATAATGTGAAAAACAACATTTAATGTGCACTTTACTGTGGTCCTGTCATGGATTAGTGTCAAGTCAAGGGTGTTACTGCATTGAACCAAGTGGATTTAAAACCAGATCCATCGTGACCCTGATCAGGATAAAGCAGAGGTAAAACAGGAAAACAGAAAATTGGTCACGTCTTGAGTGAAGGAGGATGACATGGTTGGATTGCTGCTGCACAAATGAGGTGAAGAGGTGAATCCTGACTACTCTAATGATAGAAAGGAGAACATAATAATCGCCGCTTGCCCAGAGTGGGGGTGGTGCAAGTGGAAAGAGAATTGCAGCAGGAAAATTAAAAATTAATACGATTAAAAAGCTTTTTACATTTTCGGCATTTAGCAGACGCACTCATCTATAAAGACTAACAGAAGTTCTTCCACAGTCAACGTTACCAGACTCTAGTTTAAGTAGACACCAGTTCAAAACTACACCTCTGCTGAAACCCTGTTTTTTTAAATGTAGGAACACTAGTAAGCAAGTTTGTAAGTACATTTTCAGTTTAAGTGCTGGGTAAAGCACTTAAAGTTCTGTAGTTTTTAAAGATACCAAAAGACTTCAAGCAGTTAAGGGAAGTTCGTCCCACCACTTGGATGTAAGTACAGAGAAGAGCCTTGATGCTCGTTTTCCTTGAGTCCTGAGTGGATGCTCAAATTGAGGTCGTGCGGAACAGAGAGGTACCCCGAAAGTACCTTTGTGCTGGTCCATTTTTGTCTTTTGTAACATCAGTGTTTTAAACTGCTGCCACAAGAAGTCAGTGCTGAGACATTTTAAGACTTAGGGGATACTTTTCCATTTAATCTGGAACTTAGTCTGTATTTACTTACTAAGTTTTGTCATGTTAGTTGGCTCAGACTTTGTCAGGCACCGAGAACTAAATCTTAGTGTAAACAAAGCAATGTGGGTGAAGCACTAACCACCCGTTAAACATGTTTTAAATCATATGCTACCTGAGCTACTCTCCTCCAGTGAGCCACATCCGCTTCCAGACGATGCACCTCATTAGAAAGACGGTTGATTTCCTGCTGCGACCACAGCACATCGCTCAGATCCACCTCGTCACCATGGTAACCATGGTGGGCAATCGAGGCCTGGGATAGAAAGGAGGAGGAACTGGTGGTGGTTGCGACAGTGGTGACTGGAAGTACGGCGGGACTTGAAGTGGAAGAGGAGGCGTGCTGGGAAGACAGGCGGAGCTTCTGAACTTCCTCCTGCAAACTGGTCTGCCGGGCTTTTAGATGGCTGATGTCCACCTGGAAGCAGGCACACGTACACACTTCAGCAGATCGAGCTGAAAACTCTTTTTCCCCACAGATCACAGATATATTTCATCAAGTTAGAACTAGCATGAATGTGGATAGCACACCAGTACTGAGACTCTGAACTATCGGGTCTTGGCTCTGCCAGCAGTTGGATGGGCGCCCTCCAGCTCAAGCGTACAGCAGCCAAAATTGGCCAGCTAGGGTGGAAAATGACCAGATGAAACAGATGGGTGGGGCTATATAAGAACCCTGGTTGCTCAGGGGACCTGCACTATAGAGCCTTAAGTAGGGAGAGTGAGTCAGTCAAGTCACCCCTTACTTGGGCAACACTAGTGGTTCCCAGCAGCAGATCGACTACACTAAACTGAGAGGGAGAGGCGGTAAACACAAAACAGAAAAGAATTACAGTGAGTAACAGTGATAAGACCATTAGAACGACAGTATTACCTCTTTCTGCTGAAGTAGAGACCTGTATTCCAACGATTGCTGCTTCACCTGGATCTCAGCTGCCTCCAACTTCTCCTCCAGCTCCGCATTTATCCTCCTCAGACGTTCATACTAGGAATGAGAGTCACCCATACTACACATTAAGGTTTGGCAAAGGTAGTTCGGTGCTTAATGTTTTAGATTATTAATAAGAAAACCGGCATTAGCACCACTCCTATTCGGCCCCTGATCACTTAGCTACTGTTACAGTAAAGAAAACTCACCTCTGATTTATGTGCACTGAGTGCAGTCTCCAGCTCCACCAGCCTCGAATTAGAGACATGGAGCTCTGTAGCAGCATCTGAAAAAAGTGTCAAGAACGTTTCAGAATGACGAAACATCAAGAAACAACATGATAAAAAACAGAGCCGAACACATTCTTCGGTCATGCAGCGGATTGAGGAAAACGTACTATATGTTTAATAATTATGCACTGTTGGGCAACACATACTCTCATTATTTATGAATTTGTTAGGATTTTAATAGACTAGGATTTTGTTTAAGACTTGGTTCCATTCATTGGTGACTATTCATTTCGAAGATGAATGTTGGTTCGAGTGAATTGAAATTCAGTTGAGCACTAATGGTAGGAGCTTTCAAGCTAATTAAACGCACAAAACTGAACTGGTTTGGAAATTAGGTCAGAAATGTATCCAAAAAAACAAAAACAATGTGACCATGTAAAAATCAGATTAGACATAATGCCACACTACCAAAAGAATGTGCTTCTGTGTGACTGAGCACATTTAGATACAGTCAATTCACATTTGCAGCATTTAGCGAATACCTTTGTCCAAAGCGACTTACAACTGAGAGCAATTGAAGATCAAGGGTGTTGCTCAAGTGGCCAACCTGGCAAATTTGAGGCCTGAATCACTGACCTCTCTTTTACAAGTCCTGCACTTTAACCGATGACCAACAACAGCCCTGATCTGATCTCAAGTATGGGAAAATTTGGAGTTCAGCTTTATGACATATTAATAAAGATTCTCAGATTTGGCCTTAGAATCAGTTCTTGTGGTTTGTTTGTAGGTTGACATCATGCTGAACTCTAACTGAATTGAGTAGCGCTCAACCCCAAAAGAATAAAAGCAAGTAAGTTGTAGTGATTTCTGTGTAATACCTCGCTCAAACTTTCGAAAAGGATTTAGCCTTACACCTGCAGTTTACTACCAAGAAGAGTTTGAGCTTTTGAGCTAGAAGCTGAACATTGGACAAAAAATGACCTTTGTGTCTGGTCAAGGCATTGCACGAGTAGTGAACAATCGCCCAGGGCATTGCATGACCCACTGTACATGACACAGCCCTGTTTAAAAAGAAAACTCAGTCAGTAGCTGAGATGTGAAAAAAAATCTGGAAAATGGACATGTTGGAAAAGAATTTAAGTGGCAAAGAAATTGCAAATTAAAACCGGATAGGAAACTTTGTGTAATGTGTAGCACTAGAGAAGTGTTTATAAAAACACATCAAGCTATGATCTATCAGTATTTCTGCTCTGCTGGAAGCTACTGATCAAAGTTCTTAGTGCTGGACATTATCAAACACACACACACACACACACACACACACACACACACACACACACACACACACACACACACACAGGTCAGTGATGAGNNNNTACTTTATTGTAAAACAGAATAATTTATTATAAATAACACACACACACACACACACACACACACACACACACACACACACACACAGGTCAGTGATGAGCTTGGCCTCTTACTACACCGTGCAAACTCAGAGCACTGAATGTCACATGTCAATAAAATTCAAAAGAAATATCTTTTTCAAATTTCTTTTTTTGACTACACCATATCAAGAGTCCATGTGTTAAATTGTCTTTGGATAGACAAATGAACAAATCACGATTACAAACACACTTACGGGCAGGAAGCGTTACATTAGCCAACAAACCGCATGGTGCCGAATATGGAACCTTTAAATAATATTTTAATGCATCAATTCCTAATGCACACAAGACGAGTCCCACAACAGAGCTGTAGGAGGGCGCGTCGATGGACTGTGTAGTGACACATTCACCTTCTCACTAGGATTAAACTGGCAGTTTGAGCCACATGACGTCGGTATTTTCACTAGATGCCAGAGAAGCCTAGTCGGTATCAATCGAAAGGTTGTGGGTTCAAATCCTGGCTGTAGCCTCCAGCCACTGTAAGGTCCTTATTCATCTTGACTACAGATGTACATAATACCATCCGCCCCACCTCACACACACGTCCTAAAGTTTTGAACCCTCTGTGTTTCTTCAGTTACTTTCGATATTTTATTTTTATTTTAGAATATTCTGTCCTCCACATTTTAACCCGACACATGCAGTGAAACATACATGTACACACTAGTGAACACTAGGGGAAGTGAGCACACATGTCCACACCAACCATGGCCAAGCCGGAGAGCAGTTAGGGGTTTGATGCCTTGCTCGATGGCACTTCAGTCGCGATCTGCCGGCTATGGGAATCGAATCGGCAAGACCAGTCCTCTAGCTAGCAGAACACGGCTATGCCATGGTTGCCCTCAGTGTAATAACAACACACTTTTGATTTAGTAACATGTTTCCTCATGAGTAGCACTGTCGCCTTCGTTTGTATATTCTTCACGTATCTATCTGCGTGGGTTCCCCCCCACAGTCCAAAAACATGTAGCCATGGAAGCTGGAGACGCTGAAATTTCCCTATAAATGAATGCCCTGCGTCCAGGGTGTTACTGTGTGCCCTGCGTCCATTAAAAATCCCTCCCACCCGGCAAACCGGACTGGATAAGCGGTTAAGAAAGTGAGTCAATGTGTCACTATGCCATATGGCGGTTTTAATTTCACTTACCTCCAATTTCTTCGGTTCCTTCAAGCAGGATATCCTTAGTAAAACTGGAAATCTGACCAGTAAACGAGGATAAACTCCCCCCGACCTGACCGAGACTCTGACCGAGCCCCGAACCTAAACCCCCTAACCAGGACGACATGACCAGTGGATTTACTATCTCATTCACTTACACTGACCCTCTGTAATTATATTTACAACTCTTAGCTCACATGAACATACTAAATCGAATTAAAGAGTTGAGCTAGTGTCGAATACGACTGTTATTAGCTAAATGCTAAAAGAGAACCTGAGTATGTTACCGGGAACAGATGAACAGTCTAAACAGCCCAGAACCCTTTCAATTACCAAAAATATCAACCTAAAGTGATTATTTAAAAGTTAAATAATTAGAAAAACGACATTTTAAACCACTGTAACAAATTCCACACGCTGTCTAGACCGCCTTATCGTCAGAGTCCGGTTTTGTTTTGGTTTGTCTTCAGTGTCGGTACTGCCAGCTCGACCGCAGCCATCACTGAAGGGACGTGGACAGGAGCAAAGGATTGTGGGAGGCCGTCCAAAGCTACATCCTATACACTCCGTAGTGCACTACTAAGGGAGTAGTGATGATTTGAAGTGTTTTAAGTAGGACGAAGCCATTTTGGTTAGAAACCGTTCCTAGCACATTGATCAAAACATTAAAATTAGTTTAAGGAATCTATTTGATTGTAATATCGAACTATTGTGCTTATTAACTTTTAATTCACCTCTGTGGAAACAGTAAACATTTTATTAATATCACAAGTTAAATCTTGGAAATGACGTTGCAGTAATGACATTTTTACTCTGTATTTTGTTACAAAATATTTCTAACATTATAACCTGGGTCGTGCATAGGTGCCCCTAATTTAAGAATCGCTTGAAAATGTGGTGCAAGGTTTTCCAAAGTTAATTCGCAAATATTTTTTTAAATAATGTGCATTGCACTTCTGAGGTATGGAGGACCAAAATGACATAGGTATGTATGTATAAATGAATAAATAAATAATATATTTTTGTCATTAAAAAGGGCACAGTTAAAATATTTTTTAACATTTACACATATCAACATTTATTTAGGCTTTTTTTGTATTTTTACATTTATTTATTGGTGTATTTCCATGTATATACAGGTGCTGGTCATATTTATTTTAATTTTGATGATTATAACTGACAACTAATGAAAATCCCAAATTCAGTATCTCAGAAAATTAGAATATTCCTTAAGACCAATACAAAAAATAATTATAATTCCACTCATTTATGTTACTATAAGCAATCTGTACTAATAACTATCCTATTATCGTATATCATAATTCATAGATTATTTCAGTAGCTGTTCCCAGTAGGGGGGTTTAGAAAAAATCAGATGTTTAAAGTGGTAAGATTTCTTGTTTCTGTATACTTTACTTTTTCACAAAGAGTATAATCATGGCTTATTACCATGAAGCGCTAGTTGTCTTTGCTGGGTGAATCAAAAGACAATTTTAATAGTGACTGAATAATGTGTCCTGGTTAATTTAAACCAAAAACTGATGATGTTTGCCCAAATACAATAGAAAAAATTACTTATTCATCAAAGCACCAACAGGCGGAACAAGAGCCCCACTACGCATGCTCAGATTCAGGAAACTGACGCACACTTTGCGTCAAGTTCGTGAACCTGAATATGGTGCGCAAAGTACGTAAGGCGCGTTTATACTTTAGGTACATGTAATTGCTCCTTTTTCGGTTTGTGTTCATCAAAGTATTGAAAAACGTACAATATTCAGTCGGAAATGAAAAAAAGAAATTTTAAGATTAGTTGTTTTTAAAGCAAATCAGAACAGTGTACATTTCAATATATGTACTTTATTTGTATTTGTACAGACTAAATAAATGTTTGCATGCAAGGTATAAACCAGAATGAAACAAACCTGAGGACAATGCGCACATCAGAACTGAACAATACAAATGTTTTGTACATTAAAGTGAAATTACAGAAACTGTGTCATTTAAGACACATCCTGCATTTACCCGGAGCTGTGGGCAAGCGGAGATTAACGCCGGATGCCCTTTCTGTAGCAACCCTCATATTTATGCAGATTTGTGACCGGTGCCACTATGTAGTTGCATCATAGTGGCTACAAGTTAGTGTCTCTAATTAACCTATAGGATGTTTTTGGACTGTGGGAGGAAAACAGAGTATCTGGAGGAAACCCACAGACACAGGTTGAACATGCAACTTGCCCACCAGGGAATAGAACCCAGGACCTTATTTGTTAAATCTATTTTCACCATAATAAATAATTTTAAAAGAATTAATTGGTGCCAGACCTCCCAAACCACCCCTAACCTAACATTTCTAATGTCATAAATTGTAAAAAAAAAATGTTATAATTACAAGTATAGTTACATATATATTATTGTAATATAAAGTAATAAATGTCCATAAACACACACATTTACTACAGTGCATGTACTTGACCATTCACCATCATACATCTCTCTCTCTCTCTCTCTCGTTGCTCTGTAATTTTACAAAATATGAAACCCTTAAAAACTCTGAAAGTTTGTTTGCTCGTTTACTGGCTGTTCTGTGAGCTGCCTTGCTTTCATACTCCCTGGGGAACTATCTAAGTACAGATGATTGTAATAGGACATTGCCTTTAAAACAGGTCATTTAGACTAAATGGCATTCAAAACAATGCCTCTCCCTCTGTGTACTGAACAACTGAAAGCCTGAATTAGCAAATAATTACCATTGTACATCTTTATACAAATAAAACATAGATATTAGTCACAATTCAATAAAAAAACAAGTATCTCCAAAAACCTAGCCTTAGAGGCATTCTAGATTGTGTGCTAGTTTTTTATTGTAATAACGACGTTCATCTTTTAGTGTAATACTTGCTGCAAGGCATTGTGGATCTAAGACAGGTAAAAACCTTATCTTAGGAATAAGTTCATGTGAATAATAGCAGGAGGACAAAAAAGGGAGCAATGGATACAAAGCATGAGCCAGCACCGAAGTGAATGCAATTACTCATTATAGGTAAATCATCCACCTCCTTACTGAACCAGTTTTTTTTTTTTAAATCCCCTTTTTTGGGGGTGTTTCCAAGTTTACTTTTTATCTTCACAGAAGTAACCACAGAAAGAACAAGCACATTGAGAACTGTGATGGAGATGAGGTCTATTTTAAGTGCTGAGATAGAAGGTACAGAAGAAGCATTCATCCTCTATTGACCTCGCATCAAACACATGAAGTAGACGATGCCGTTTAAACTTTCTTCACCAAACCATGTCTGTGCTGAGCCTAAACACTGCATTTCTATCTTTGTAATCCCAAAACGGACTTGAAGAAACGTCTCCTTCTGGAATTAACATCAATCAAAAACCACCCATGAGCAATAACAAAAAAATAAAAAGTAAAACATTGTGCATTTGATTGTGTATTTCTAAATGTAGTTGGATCTAGAAAAGATGAAACAGTATGAAGAGAGGTGGAGTAGCACTTGACATGCGCTCTCAGGATAACTTGAGCTGAAGTATTTGTATAGAGTTTTTGTATTCGGGAGGAACTAGTTTTAGATTTTTCAAGCACAAAGTAAAAAAAAAAACACAATTTATTAATCAATACACAAACAAGCTGATGGAGAACTTCCCTAGGAATGAGCAAAGTCATTTGTTCAGGAGTGCGTAAGGTCCGCTCGTACTTTACGTGCATTTAATTTAACTCTCATTTCCATAGACTTGCCCATATTTCTGCATGTGCAAACAAAGTATTCAAAAAAAAAAAAAGAACATAACCTGAAAGTACAAAAACTACACACAGTAAAATTAAAGATATGCACTATTTGTAAACAGTCGCAGCAATAATTGAAATCCCAGAACTGCCATGAAGTACAGTACACACTTAACTATATGCTACGCCACTTAACTTGTTACCAACCAAATTTCATTCTTGCTACATCCACCCACTGTGGGAACTAAATAATGCTTCTCTAAAACTGTACACCAAATATTTTTGTCATTTGCTGTTTCTGTAGCTTTACAGCTGGATACACACAAATTTATAGATGGTTAATAAATGCACGTCATTTTTTTGTTGAACTATTGAAATAGTGTTTATTAAAATGTTGATGAAATCAATGAAAAGTTCAATTTTAAAGAATTACCAAGGAGTAAATGAAAAGGAAACTCCGCCGTTTTATTTAAATAAAACCATAACATCAAAACCTGTTTTAAATATATTTCATGAGATGCTCCAGTGACACTGAAGATGTGTTCTGGGTTTGAAATTAAAGAAGCAAGATTAAATGTGCAAACCATGGCTACCAGCTCAGACTGAACGTGCAGTAACAGTCTTTCAGCTTCTGGAAAACAGTTTAGCTTTCTTTTATACAGACTTATTATGTATGTAATTCCTTAAGATTTATTATGCATAAAAGCTGTTTCTATCTGCCATTTGGATGAGACTGTGGGTGCATCTCGGGGGTGTAAGTCAACAGAACAACCATAACCCAGAGGTGCAGTAGTGCCTAGAAGAAGAGAAAAAAAATAAGATGTACTTCAAACTGAAAACTGCAGGTGAACTTAAAATGTGTTTTATACAGTTTTACATTCTTTGCCAACTATTACTGTGAGGGTGTCCACTTTTCACACCCCTTTTCAGATCGACCCACAAATTTTCAATTTGATTCTGGTCTTGGATTTGGCTCTGTTCCTGGTAAAGCTAGTCATTTGTGTTAATGTAGAGGTAAGAATGCAAGAAATGCAGGTATTTCAGGTATATTAATGCACTCTTTGTGGACTGTCGCTTTTGTAAATCTGTTGTATTATAACTAAGTAAACCCTACCTAAGTATCTAAGCCTTATATAAGTTAATCGGTCACTTAATTCAATGTCTAAACACAGCCACATCCACATTATATGAGTGTGCACACTTGTGCAACTGCTTTAAGTCTTTTTTTCCTTTCAAAATGAAACTGCTTGATTCTTTACTTACCATATAAACGATTACGAAGACCCTGGCCATAGGGTAACGCCTGAGAAAGATCCCTAAACGGATACTAGAGACCACAATAAAAACAGCAGTGTTACAGAGGGTTTCATGTACCGTATTTTCCTCACTATAAGGCGCACCTAAAAGCCCTCGATTTTCTCAAAAAATGGCCGTGTGTCTTATAATCTGGTTCCAAAATCTGCAAAAATGTTGTTGCTTTGCTTGATTGCCTGTCGGACCATTTTTCGCTGACAAAGGGACGTAATGCGTACACTATGTAAGCTGGCAGCAATAAACCAATCAGAGAACATTACTGGCAATGAGACTGACTCCGACAATGATGAGAGAGAACCCGGCATGTTTGATGACGCAATTGCCCCGCTGTTCAGTTCAGACACAGAAGATGAGGACTTTGATGGAGATTTGTGGGAGAAGATTGATAACAAAATAATGTGAGTGCGTTGTTAAAATAGTAGAATAAAGTTAAACTAAACTCACTGTTTTGTTTCCGTTACCTTTTTGTAGACCGTATGTTTCAGCATGCGCCTTATAATACGGTGCGCCTTATGTATGGGTCAAGTACAGAAATAGATCCCGTAATTGAGACTGCACCTTATAATCCGGTGCGCCTTATAGTACGGAAAATACGGTAATCTAATCCAACAGCCCTGAAAGCGATAAAAGACTAAGTCGTAACAGTTTGGTCCTTAACCATATCGTTCAAGACTAAATATTTCCAATAATTTTATCCTTTATTTATACAAACAACCAGTTTCAAATGTTTCACATGGTTCAGGTTCTATATAGGGATGCTGTGAGCGGTACCTGAAGCGATCGATGGTGCTGGCTGCTTTGCGCACTTTCCCATACACCCCCGTCCCCGAATCCTGATCACTGAACAGAACCGGGGTGTTCCTCTGCCTGGCCCCTAAACACCACACAAGACAAAATCTGTGAATCTGTGCCAACGCTAAAAGCACGACACATTTTACAGCATCACTTGTGCTATTAATAGGTGAACAAATGTTTGGAACAAGATGAATCTGTTACACAAGCATGTGCTGACCTGGTCCATCTACAGCAGCCATGTTTATGTGAGAGCCACCGCTCTGGCCTCCCTGTGCGCTCTTCAGCTGCTGCTCCAGTCTCTCCAACTGGAAGACCAGCGAGTTCTTCTCTGTGCTGAGAGCCTCCAGCATGGTTTGCTTCTGGATCAGAGTCTCAGTGAGCTGGTGCAGACGCCCCTCCAGCTCGGCCTGGCTACTGCTGCTCAGAGCTTTATTGGTCAACTGCAGTGAGAAGATAATGAAAATGAAATGAAACACATGGGACACTGATGCTTATTGTTGACGGGAGTTGTAAAGTCCATGTCGTCCAAAAAAAAAAAAAACGCTGATAATTTAGAAGTGGTCTCTTTTTTCTACGACGGTTCACATTCTCAGTTTATTATTTGGAATCATCGAGTTTAGTTATCTTGAGTAAAAATATATTTTAATATAGAGCAGTGACGTCAGAAGCATTTTATTGTAGGGGGACCAACAGGGAGGGGGTACATTTTTTTGAATTCGAGGCCATTTCCTGCATTCTGATTGCTAAATTTACCTACAGAAGTGACTTAATTCGAAGACTATTTTAGTGACTTTTTATTTATGCCATAGTGATACTCAGCTGTATGTTTAAAAAAAAATGATGTCCATTGTGTCTGGTGAGAGAGCAAATATTGCAAATAATTGATCAAACAAGAATACCCTAATAAATATGGCAAAGCTTACTCCTAACTCCTAATATTTCACTCCTAACATTCATTTAACGTGTCCAAGGGTTCCCTAAGAGGGCACTAAACAAAAGAAAAAGGTTTTAGCAAAAGCTGGACATTGTGAGATGACAACGGGGCTGATGTTCCCTTCTCCAGCCTGCACCATTACTGTCTCTACACTGACCATTCACTTCACTTGCATGTAATGAGTTGTTGTAGGCAACATGGAAAACCCGGAGTTGGGGGTTCCCAAATGAATAATTATGGCGGGGACCCCCATGGTAATTAGAATAAGTCATTTCTAGTTGTCACTGTTGTATTTTGGACATTATGTCAGGATGTGAGTTATGGTAGTTGGTGTATGGCAGTCTATGCAAAGTGTGGGTTTCCTAGGAATAGGTGTGTGTGTGTTAGTCTGGTTTGGCCTATTTGCATCTACTGTAGATCATTTTCTCCTGATATTCACGTCCATCTCATGTAGCTTATTATTTATTGTTTGAGTGTTCCATTACAATTGCCATTTTTTTCCAATATATGAAGTTATGAGGGTTGTAATGTCCATTGGTGGTAGTTTGAGTCCATATGCACTAGAAATTATATTTATGAGGAATATGGTTGCCTGGTTTCTGAGTTTCTGGATCTCATCTTCTCTGTCCTTGATGCGACTCTGCAGTGTGGTTTTGGCCCGATGTTGTTCCTCCTCGACGTAATTCAGCTCCTGTGAATCACACGCATCATACTTTGGTCCCGGGGGGAGTAGGGTTCTTGACACAACTTGACACACCACTATCTTAACATAGATATCACAAACCTGTTTGCAGCGCTCCAGTTCAGCCTCCACTTCTTGTTTGGCTTGGCTATGTTGTGCGTTTTGTTCCTGCAACAGCAGCTGCTGTTCCCTCCAGTTCTCTGCTTCCACTACTGCCTGGTTCTCCAGATCCTGCAGGACATGGGCACAGTGACAAATTTTAGGCTAAGCAGAGAGGATTCCAATAGAATTGTAGCAGGTTATACAGACTACTGGCCCATAGTCTGCAGATAGACACATAATGTCCAATATTCTGTATTTAATAAGCAATCAGATTTTCAGTCAGATACTTTAACAACATGGTGTGTGCTGAACCTGAATCTCAGAGCGCAGGGTCTGTATCTGGATCTGCAATTTCTGAATGTCCTCCCTCTGCAGCTCCTTCTCATGTCGTAACTCCTCCAGCTCCAATTCTGCTGCACCTCCTGCATCCAGCGCCTCCAAAGCCGAGCCCTCCTTCAGACTGCTGATCAGCTTCTCCTTTGACTAGGAGAAAAAGAAAACAAAAAGTATTTGCACCAGCCCTTCATCACATTATCAAAACATAGAAGATCACTGTGGTGCATTATAGGGATAAATCACATATGCAACTATTTGCCAATCAGGGTCCAGTCAGCTTGCCCACATAGCCCTTTAGCGGATTGAAAGGCAATTGCCAGTTGTTCCAGGTAGATGGTGTGCAGCCAGGCGAGAACACTGAGAATCTCCGTGTTGAATACCTGGGTGCTCCCTCATGGCTTTTTGTCCAAATTAAATCCATCACTAGGTCAAGCAATAAAGTTTCATCAAACCCCGCCCACTTTAATCTTTATGTCTCAAATCACTGCATTCCTGTTCCAACAGAATATACTTTTATCCATGGCATGTAATAACCCATCAGTTTAGTCAGGAACACTGTGGAGACCTGATACCTGCAAGATACGTGATGCCTTGTTTTTGTAGTCCTGTAGCTCCTGCTTGGCGTATTCGGCAGATGCTCTGGCATTCTTGGTCTGCTGTTGAATCTCGTCGGCTCTCTGCTTCTCCTCTGCTGCTTTGCGCTCTGCACTCGCCAACGACTCTGCCAACGTCTGCCGCTCGGCCTCCATCCTCGCCAGCCGTGCTGAGAACTCGCTCTGTGAGAAAGTGGCCAATCAGGCTAAATCCTTTAGAATAAACTGGGGTGTCACAAGATGTCTGATAATAATCCTAAATGCTGTGAATTAAACAAGGGAGATTTACTCGAAAGAGATACAGAATGTTCTCCAATAACTAGCAAGGTGACTGCAGTCTGAACGGAACAATGTCCATTTAACCTCCATTTGAGTCAGTTGACTTAACATCAGCATGGTGGTGTGCACTATCGAGCACCTAGCCTTCGTGGAGCTAACCTATGAGGTCATTAATTCATTTCAGCAATGTGAACTTAGGAGAAAATGTGGTGTTCTTGACGTACTCTCCTCTTCAAGAGCATCATTCAGAAGATGATACAGAACCCGGAAAACTGGCGAGACGTTTAGGAACATAGAGAGCCAGGTCGAAATGTGTCGGGCAGAAAACGGGGGTAAGTTCATACATTGAAGTTAAATAAGTGCACCATGGCTCATGTGTTTAATAAATCAACATCCACTTTAATCAGCAGAGGGCGCTGTTGCTATTCACCCCACCTGGTTTATAGCACCATTTGCTAAACTGGGTTTAATTTGCATTGTTTTGCATAGTTTGTAATAAAAATAACTCAAAAATAACAAATAGAAATGCAAAGAAATGCATTTGTTACTTAGATTATTAAAAATAATCACAAATACGATATTTTTTCAGTAGATAAATAATTTGTCATTAAAGTAAATCAAATGAAAAAAATTGAAATTGACCGCTTATCCTAATCAGGGTTGGGCAGGGGTGCTGGAGCCTATCCCAGCTCTTCTTTGGACTGTGGGAGGAAACCGGAGTACCCGGAGGAAACCCACACAGACACGAAGAGAATATGAAAGGATACAGAAAGGACCTAGATCGCCCCACTCATGGATCGAACCCAGGTCCTTGTCACCGAGAGGCGACAGTGCTACCCATCTTAAATTTATTGTTTAAAAAAAATAAATAAATACAGTGTATATATATAGTGTATTTTTTCTTTTGGTTTAAATCACTTTATACCATGAATGCCCACACTTCCATGTGTTTTAGTTCCTAGACAGATATTCAGCATTACAGGGTGAAAATTACACTTGGTCTCAACACAAGCTTATTCGTATTCGTACTGAATGGTGTCAGTCAGGTTTGTGTGGTCAGGACAATCACTGCTGATGCCAAAACAAAAAGGGTGAACCAATATTTAGACTTCATTCTTTTCATTTGGAAAAAGGCTCATTTACACAAAAAAGTTTATCTTTAAAAAAAATATTCTCCCTCAACCAGCAAGTTCCAAAACTATCCAGTAGTGTCTAAGCCAAACATTGTGCTTTGTTGTGCAATATTAATGAATAAAAACCTTTTAGATGGGCAGTGCTTTAGACAGACTGAGGCGTAGTAATGGACATGAATACACACGTGGTCTTTTGAATGAATCTCCCTGTAACTAGAAGGATAATGTGATATTCACCGAGCAAAGCAGATTAATTGTGATTAATTGATTAATCTGTGTGGTGCACACGGTAAAATTATTCATGATCGTCCCCCCCACATCATGTACTGACCTGCATCTGTCTGTAACTGTCCTGCTCTCTCTTCAGGGCCATCTCAGCCTCTCGGACTCGCTCCTGCAGTGTCTGTAGAGCCTGAGAGTGCACGCTGTTCCCGTCAGTGTGGTCCTGTAGGATCCTGCAACACAGATAGAGAATTGTTTCTTTATCATTTTGAATTCGTAAAGTATAGTCGGTTGCACCATTCCAGCCGTGACTGAGGAGATGAATGCTGGATGTCGAAGTGTAAGCAAAGAATACCTGGTCCTCTCGTTGTGAGCCTCTTCCAGTGCCGAGCTCCTCGTCTTCAGTAACTGATCGGCCTCATCTAATCTCACCTTCAGCACAGCCAGTTGGGCGTCCTTGGCGGTCAGAGAATGCGTAAGATCGTCAACCTGAGCCCGCAGATCTCTGACTGCACGGTCCGAGCGACTCTGCTCCGTGTTCCACTTCTCGGCTCGGGATCGGGCCTGATTCAGCTCTGCACCAGAAATATTAAGTATCGATAAACAGCCATATTAATGTATTATTTAGGTCCACGATTCAAATTTGGAATACACCAATTCAGTGAGACTGACAATAACAGAGGTTAAATCTTCTGATGCGGTTTAGGTTCCTTTGAATCATGGTGTTCTTTAGAGAACTGACGTGCATTTGCACTGGTTTTTGAGAACCAGGTGGCGTCATCATTAGTGGGTGTTACACACTGACAGTAGTGATGTGACGTGATGGTAAAGCGAGTGCATGATGTGCGAGCATTTGTGCTGTTGTTACAGATGTTCATTTATTTATTTATTTTCACAAAAAGCATCGCACATCTATTAGTGATAGGGAAACGTCGACATGTTCATCTTAACTGTTTTCGACCATCCATGTAAGTGAAATAATAAAGCCTGATCTAAAACACGCACATATGAGTGTTTATCTGTATTTACTACATTTGTGTTTATGAAGCTCTGGGTTTAGAAGCATTTCAAAATCCCATGCATGAACCAGAACAGGTAGATTCTGAGATTAAATACCGTCATGTGTGTCCTTGGCCCTCTGGATAAGTGAAGCCATCTCCTGGTTGAGTGAGGAGACTTCACTGCGTAAAAGCTGATTTTCCAAGCGTAAACTAGACACGACCTGGCTAAGCTGCTCCTCTTGAGCACTGGTTGACTCAACTGTAGTTGGAGCATCTGAAGAAGCAGCAAGACCAGAGTCTGAGCTCTCCAGAGCATCACCTACAGGAAGCAAAATAGTTGAAAGATGAAAGGGGCTGTGAAATATTAGAACAGTAAAAACAGAGGGTACCAATTTTGGTACCTTGACTGATATCTCGAGTGGAGCCGTCATCTGTCTTGGTGCTGTGTGTGCTTGCAGTAAGTGAGCTGACACTGGAGGTCCGGGACAGGGCACGCATTGATGGAGGAGTAGCCGGGGCTGCTGGGAACGATACCTGGCCTGGAGACGGTCCATCCTCCATCCCCATCACCAGGGGCGCTGTAGCCCTTCTAACCTCCCTTTTCTCGCTCAGTGGTGGATCCGAACTGTTAAGAAAGTCGAACAGCATGTCATCGTCCACTTCCGTTTTGTGGGGTCTCACAAAGTTTGAGGAGCTCTTCACTGCACCAGCACTGCTCCCTGAACCCAGAGTAGCTGTACTAGCTACATTAGAAGTGCCTGCTAGCACGGTGGCTTTCGATTTCTTGATGTTCTCCGCAGCGCTGGAGATGTATCCAAGCGTCTCATGGCTCGTGTAGCCGTGCTGAGGATTGTAAAAGGAGTCATTTAGGTTTGGTTCTGGAGGCTCGTAGGATGCTGAGGAAGAATTGACGGTCGGAGGTTTGGTCAGAGCACTGGCCGCTCCCTGGTCCACCTTGTTCAAGAAGTCCTCGGCTCGGCCAGCTAAATCCACCAACCAAGACATCTTAAGGTCTGAAAATGTAAATCATAATTTTAACATTTACCAATAACTACTGCCTGTCTTATACAGGTGTTAATTTCAAACCACTGACACGTGTAACAGACATGTTCATCATGGCACCCAGGCTACGATTTTCATTCTCATATACATGCTGCCTTAAAATTAAAATAACAATTGAACACACATTTGTATGCAAGTGCAACAAAGCAAGAATGTTATGTGTCTATGCCCACGATGACATAAAGCTTGCTCGACATAAAACAGTTGTTCTAATTCATAACACAACCGTTTTTTTTGTTTTAGTGTGTGTGTGTGTGTGTGTGTGTGTGTGTGTGTGTGTGTGTTGGGGGATTCTTGGATAACATAAGACCTATGAAATTTGAACACATTTTAGCTGGGTATAAAGTGGAATTCTGGGTTTTCTTTTTAGCCTTTCATCCACTGACCCATCGAAAAAAATGTAATCAGATTATCCCTATTTATACGGGCACATCAGCTTATAACGTTACACAAATAAGTACATTTTTATCATCATGTAAAAGAAATCAAGAAATGTATATATTCCTTAGAGGTGTATGCAAACTCGTGAACACAACCATTCATAAAAATAAATAAACATGCATTACAAACTTAACTACGTGATTAATTTTAGTTATTAGTTTATATTTCTATTGAGAAAAAAATATAAACTTAATCAAGAAGGCAGCTTAGACTAAAGCTAACGATAGCCACCTTACATTATTTTTCCCACCCGTACTCTGACAAAATCCTCCTTCGCGCAGTTTGATTAGATGCCGTTTTAGCCTCTCAAGCTAACTATCCAATTACGATAGAGAACGAACACTATCGCCCAATAGTAAAGCTGGAGGTGGGACTTGACGAAAAAAGAGTGAGTAAAAAAAAAACACAAAATACTAAGCATATATAACTGTTTTCACTACCACAAATGTAACCATGATTTTAAAAACTTTACCAGCAGTGATTGAGGTTTATAAAAGTGCAAGACACAAATCCAGCTCGTACATTTTATGTCATTAAAGCGTCAAGAAGACTCGCTATTAAAATTGTTTCCTCTCCTATCATCATCAAATATCCTGACTGCCTGACGTGGACCAGGAACTTAAAGGACCCAAAACAGACCGCCCACATCACTGCCCACATTTAAATCAGACAAATATAAACACAAATATCAACATTTTAGTTTGCTGTCGGTAAATGTATTAAATACACTGCCTGGCCAAAAAGTCGCCACCTGGATGTAACTTAAGCAAACAGGTACGAGCTTCCTATTGGATAATTACTGCATGAACGATTATTGTTCAGCTGGCAACAAGTTATTTAACCCCAACTGGTGCAATGAGTTGCT
>JAYDZG010000039.1:7990331-8005917 GCA_034509265.1 Microcambeva bendego
ATTTTGTCTGTAAGGTTTTGTGTAGCAGCAGTACAGTAAACCCCCACAAAGTAAAGGTTCAGAGTGGCCTCTCATAAATATTAACAAAAAATGTATGTATGAAAGCAACTTTAAAGCAAAGGAACACTGTTGAGTAAATACCCCGTACTGAGAGGCGGGAGGTTTGAAAGTAGTGCGTTATTCATTTCTCTTTGATGCTGATTGGCTGCTGTGACACATCTCCAGCACCACGTCATTAGTTTACCAGCCGTGGACTGGTGGTTAGACAACTGGGCTTGTGATCAGAAGGTTCCTGGTTAATTCCCAGAGTCAGCAGGTCACGACTGAAGTGCCCTTGAGCAAGGCACCTAACCTTTAACTGCTCCCGTGGCTAGGGCTGCTCCGGGCATGTGTACTCACTGCCCCGTAGTGTTTACTAGTGTGTATATGTGTGTTTCACTGCTCGGATCGGGTTGAAATGCGAAGGACGTATTCTAAATTCTAATCTTAAAAAATATATATGTTAGCATTTTTGCTTAACATTGTTTTTATAAGGGTAATGTATTACGCTTATGTTTGAAATTAACTTTAAAATGTATTGGGGTATATTTCAAATTATAAACTAAAAATAGACATTTATTGTCATTTTTTACCTCATGAAAAGTAATACAAAATAATACAACCCTTGTGAATGTTGAGGGTTTACTAGATATGTACTTTGCCATATGTATTATTTGTCTTCAACTTCATGTTCCCATCAAGGGGTGTGTGTAGGATTCTTGCAGACACCGTCTGGACATTTTACTATGTGCAAAAATGTACCTAATTGTGGCTGTTAAAAGGGCACCGGTTGTCCTGGAAAATTAAAAGGTTTTTTTTTTCATATTTGCCCTTCCTCATCAGTTCCCCCTATTATTTCCTCTCTGGCTCCCAAACAGTCTGTAACTCTGCTTCCTGACAGATACAGAACCAAAGAAAGAAATGCACTAAAAAGCAGGAAAACACACAGACTGTCCTGTTATTGAGCTCCAAGTTTAACCTCAAGCCTCCCTCTATACTGAAAGGGAAACCTAGCTTCCTAGTGAGCTCTGTTGTTGTGGAGGGTGTAATGCGGGCCTCCTTCCCATCATTCAATAAAAATATTCATAAAAACTGCCCGAGATGAAGATAATCAATGACAATACAAATTTCCTCAACACAAGTATTTTGTATATTACCATCGTAGTTACCAAGGGGTGGCATGGTTGCTCAGTGCGTAACACTGTCACCTTACCGCACGAAGGTTCAGGGTTTGATCCCCAGACGGGCCGATCCGTGTCCTTTCTGTGTGATTTGCATGTTCTTGTCGTGTCTGCGTGGGTTTCCTCTGGGTGCTCCGCTTTCCTCTCACAGTCCAAAAACATGCAGCCAGGTTAATTGAATTGAACACTGAATAGTCCTGTACCACCAGGATGCATTAACCTTCACTGTACAGTTCACTGTAGGGCCAGACCCAAGACTTGAAAGCTTGAAAACGATGCTAATCAATAATTCACATCAGGATCCACTGTGGCCACTCTTTAAAGAAAGAGCCAAAGTAGGATTTTGTAAAACAAATGTAAAATGATCACTGGTAACGTTCACAGACTTAACAAACCACGACTGAATGGAATTTTCTTCTTAAGCAAAAAGGGCCTTCCATAAAGCCACTGAATAGAATTATTTGTATTTTAATTGAATTAAATAAAATATAAAGTACCACCTTCAGCATTATTCAAACACACAAAGAGAAGTAAATAATTCGTGACTTCAATTCTGGATTTAGCACCATCTGATTTCAACCTGTTTGGACCAAAGAATAGACAGACATACAGAGACCGAGTGCATGTCTTTACTGGCCTGCTCTGCAATCCACATTTGTCTGAAAATGGATGGTGAAGAATGGAAAGATAATCAGATGAAGGCAACCACAAAAGCTGAAGCTTAATATCAAGCAGAAATGGACAAACTTGTATTTCAACTACAAAAACTAGTGTCCTCAGTTCACAAAGTCCCATTAAAATGGTATCAACCTATTGAAGATTTCTACAAACATCAAATTCTAACTGTGTTAGTTCTAACTGGCTGCGCAGTCCAAGCAGACGTCTGGTGTCTTTGTTCTCGAAATGAACGGATCATTTTCAAAAACCATGTGCACCTGTAATGATCGTTGTGTGTGTATCGACACAGATGAGGACTTGCTGATCGAGCGGAGTGTGTATCGAGGGGAGATGAATCCCGGTGAAGAGCGTCTAGTGATCCAGCACACCGGCTCCACCGCCAGCTTTCAGTACAGCGTGTGCGTACGCTGTGATCGGCATTACTACGGCAACAAGTGCAACAAGCAATGCCGTCCACGCGACGACTATTTCGGTCACTACGAGTGCGATCACAATGGCAACCAGCAGTGTTTGGAGGGCTGGACTGGACCAGACTGCAGGGAAGGTTTGTGTTGTGGGGTGACTGTGTAGTTCTGTGTTTTAATATTAGGTTTTACCTTTTACAAATGTTGGGTGTGAAAGATGTCAGGGTGGGACATTCACATGCCAGAAAAGAAACAATGTAGAAATGCTTTCTTTAGTTAAACTGACATTCTTCAAGTGCGTTGCCCATTTTCCCCCTCCCTTTTAATTTTCGTGTCTATTTAATTATACACTTTTTTAATTATACATATTTTTTAGAATGCTATTACTTCTCCAATGTCTTAATGCATTGTTAAGTTGTACACTGTGTGTGTGTGTATGTGTGTGTGCTCAACAGCGATCTGTAAGCAGGGTTGCAGTGAGCTACATGGCAGCTGTACTGTTCCAGGCCAGTGCATGTGAGTCTGCTCCTCTTATCCAATTAAATCCCCAGTTGTTAACCTTTTCATTTATTTTCCTTTAAGGGTTGACAACAAACAAGAGAACACAAATCACATAATGTCATTGTTTCACTTGCTCATTCATGCCTTGCCTGCTTAGAACCACATGTTTACTACTCCTGCCACCCTCACAGCTTCCAACTAAAATATAAACTTTTTGAAGATCCCACATACAGATACACCGTTCGAAAACCTAGTGAGCTGCCTCACTTTCTTACTGTCTACAGCTGTTTAACTAGAGAGAGTTCTGTGAAGTCATCTCCTTATTTAGACCGCAGCCATTACATCGCACTTTATGCTAAGCTAACACAGTTAGCCTCGTGCCATTCAAACCAATGAGATAAGAATGTCAACTAAATATGATACATTAAAATACACTTTTTCACCTTTACACAAATTAAACGTTCAACTAGAATTCATGAAAATGCATGTTTTCCCCCCTGTATCGGCCGCCATGTTTATTTTTTTTTCAGTGCTCACTCATTCTACACTGAATGTAGCGTTTATATTTGAAGGTGCCCAAGTAGGGATATTTGGACATCTAGGATGTTCCAAATGGTTGTAATTGGTTTAATGAATGTATGTCCTATCAGGGATATGCTACTGCCAGTCCACTGCCCTGGTATGCTATTAAATGAAAGATAAATGAATGAAAAGTCAATAAATTAATTGGGACTCAGGTCTGGCATGAAAGAAAAAGGTTTTGGTATACATCTGCCAGACAGTTTTAGTGTCAATATAATGTTTGTGTGTGTGTGTGTGTGTGTGTGTGTGTAAGAGAAAGTGAGTGAGGTTGTCACCAATACCAAAATAACACCACACCACTCTAAACCAACCAAATAGTTAACCTCTCACGTGTGTCTCTCACTATCTCTCTGTGAATGAGTTTATGATTTGCACACACAGTGTTTCCGGGGGTGCTGAACCCACAGCAACACTGACCAGGAAAGCTCGCCTATAATTGCTGAATCAAAATAATGCTTCTTTAAATAACTGAGGGGTAGCACAGTGGCTCAGTGAATAACAAGGTCCTGGGTTTGATTCCCAAATGTATCTGTCAGGGTCCTTTTTGTGTGGAATTTGCCTCTTTTCGCTGAGTCCATGTTGGTTGAAGCTCAGACTGCTCAAAAACAAATTGGAGCTACTAAATTCAGTTGCGGGTTGTGTGTGTGTGTGTGTAAGTGTGTGTGTGTTTGCACTGTGATGGACTGTCGACCTGTCTGAAGTGTTTTTTACCTTTCAGCCGGATAACTACACGCTCCACAACCATGAACAAAATGAAGCTGTGGTAAAACAGACAATGAATACATGAATGAAAATCAAAAACGGTTGAGATAGAAACATCAGATGAAAAGTTGCTGATTCGTTCACTATGTCTGCTTTTTAACAAAATATACCCAGTATGAACAAACACACACACACCTGCATTCCTGAAAGCCTGGTATGTTCCTGATGCAGGTGTAACTACGGTTGGCAGGGTCCTCTGTGTGACGAGTGCCTGCCGTACCCAGGCTGTGTTCATGGAAGCTGTGTGAAGAAATGGGAGTGCATCTGTGAGAAGAACTGGGGAGGACTGCTCTGCAACAAAGGTGCTCACAAACAAACTCGTATTAAAACCAAACGCTTTCCAAACACATTAAATATTGGTACCTGTAAGTATGTGAAAATAGATGAAGAAAGCAAATCAGCAGCCAATACTTTCAGTTCAAGGAAGACCTGTTCATAAGCCGGGTGGCACAGGCGACTGTAAACTCTTGGCTCTACAGATGACCCGATCATGGTGCAGAGCTTATTTGAATATGAAATTATTGATCCAAAACTCATCTGAACAATGGTTCTGCACAATGTGCTCCCTAAATTGTTTAGTGCGTACACGCTCCCAGACGGGAGGTGAACGAGGCACAGAGCCCACATTACACAAACGATTGCTCGTTCTGCTCGCCATATCTTGGCTGCAAACAACATAACCATAAAAAGATGGTAAATGGTTGTAAATATAATTCTACTTAAAGAAATCGCTATATCTTTCTATTTCCCCTGATGCGTGTCAACTGGTCATCAAAAGGTTTTTTCACATTACTGTAGATGGAAATGTGTCATTTTTCACTTTTTTCCTGCTGATATTTCTTAAATGTGTATTACACTTGGGGAAACCCAGTTATAGTGTCCGGGTTTGTATCCAATGTTACCTGGTAGAACCGAAAATTTAGTATGAAAGAGCACTCAATTTTCTCAGTGCAGTGCTTTGATTTGAGGGTTCACATGCACACCAGTGGCCTCTTTACAACCACAGACTGCCATGAAAAAGATTTTTATGCTTTGTTAACTGAAGGCTACTAATTTTTAAGAAAATTGAAAAGTAAAACAGTCAATTCTTAAGGGTCTTTTTGTCTGATGGCCCCGTTAGGGATTGACACCCTAAACGACCAAATATTCAACAGATCAATCTGATTTTTAGGATAATAATAAATATGTGATTCCTCTCAGTCATAAATGTGTTAAATACATCTCTTGCAGGTGCTTTATTCTGCACATTTTTCCACAGATCTGAATTACTGCGGGAGTCATTTGCCGTGTGTGAACGGAGGAACGTGTAAAAACACTGAGCCTGATGAGTACCAGTGTGTGTGCCCTGATGGGTACTCGGGCAAGAACTGTGAGATAGGTGAGGATTCATGGCTTCATTCACACACCCACGTAGCTGAATGCCATGCTAGGGCAGACTCTGTACACTCACAGATGCTTATAGTCGCAGTGGACTGTGCATGTTATATTTATTCTCTGAAATTTGCACAAATTGTGTCTGGTCTAGTTCTGTTTCCTGTAAGTGACTGATTCCTGTTACATAAGAATTTAACCAGATGTGCTTTTATGTTTACCTGGTCTGGAGGCCAATGATTTCAGCACCTCTTCTTTTTCCTGGCCTGAATGACTGGAAGAGATACTACTTTCTAAAAGCTTTTATGAATATGAGGTTTCTTTTTAGTAGGATTTCAGCTCCTCTATGAACCAGTCGTGGGTCTACACAGACATGATTTTGTCAGATGGTAGATTATGCTCAAGGGATTCCTCAGTCCTGCTGCATTCGTGGGTGGTTAAACACGGAGCACGTGTAGTTAGTGATATACATGATACTGAGCCCTGTGGGAATCTGACTTCTGAAGGTTAAAATGTTTTGGCTACCACACATGTTTGGGTTGGGGTCTGGTTTAGAGAATGGGGATAAAACTAGGTGTTAAACTAACCTACATGTCTTATTTATATCACAGACCATATCCATGCTGGCTACCTTTTATCACCTGCCAGTGGTTGGTTCCCACAAAGAGGGATACAGTAAACCCCCAACATTGGCAACAATAAGAGCACCTGTGAATCGTGAAAACACAAATTTTGTATAAATGCCTATTTTTTAAACTCCTGAATCAGTGAATAGATCATCGTTCCGCTTGTTACCCTGGTATGTACGTACCATTTTTCATGCAAGCGCATTTTCTTTGGTGTAAGTAGGGTAAATTTAGCTGATTTTACACTAATATCTATATTACAAAATTTGTAAATTACATTGTTGTACATAATTAAGTGATAAAATGCTTGAAAAATTAAGCATTGTTACAATAAAACCATTAAAAAGGCGGAGTATATTAGTGGTGAAAGATCCTATCTGATCTCCCTTCCCTCAGATGCGTGTGTCCCGTTGGACGCCTGACCTGATGGGTAGCACTGCTGAGATTAGAACTTGTGAACTCAAGCACTCAGCTGAGAGTGTGCTAACATGTTGCGGCAACAGTTTTATTATCCAGTAAAATAAATACATTGGTTACCTAGCTACATTTTACACTTTTTAGGAAGTTTGGGTCAGAGAGACAGTTTGCTACACCTTGTTTGGCTATAAATTATTGATTATTGTCATTTTGGGATTTCCTGCACTGAAATGGATGCAAGCACAGCTGGAGAGACGGAGCAAGCTTATTTCCAGTTGGAATGCATGGACTGAGTGACATGTACAGCATCAGTATATATACCTGTTATCACCATTGTTATGACTTTCTCTGTCTCTCTGTGTATGTGTGTGTGTGTGTGAATATTATATAGTGGAGCACGCATGCATATCCAACCCATGTGCCAATGGCGGGACATGTCATGAAGTGATGTCAGGATTCGAATGCCACTGTCCACCTGGATGGTCGGGGCCCACATGTGCCAAAGGTATGAGATGAAATCCCAGCACCACACAGACAGCTTCACTACAAAAGCTTAAATTCATCGTCAGTTTGACTTCTGACTTAACTAGAATAACATAACTAAAAGGGAGAGCGAGCAGGTAACAAGGTCATGAAGGATTTCACAGGACATCAGCACCCACCGTCATCAAACAGCAACCCAACTCAAGTTTCTATGAGCAAGAAGCCCAAAGCTCTGCTCCTTTGTGTATATGTGGGTAAACAACCCCGGTCCTGGAGGTCATAATGAGGGGCGAACAGAATGTTATTGGGATGCTGAATTTATTCTTCATTTCAAGCGGCACAGGCTTTATGGAAGTAATTTGAATTAGATTTATTTTTTGATGTATGTGTTTTTGCTATTTATAAATGTACTCTTTATACTGTGCTATACGCAAGAAATAAAAATGTGCAAATGTATTTGTTTTTGCTCTTTAGTAAAGCAAAAGTATTTCTTGTTTGATTACTTGATTATTCGCTGAAATAATCAATAGAATACTCGATTACAAAATAACCAATAACTGCAGGTCTAGCTCATTGTTTTTGTCGTCTGTGTTAGCCCCATTTTTACGTTTTTCTAGCCAACAGTCTCTTTTTTCATATCTTAGACAGGCATGTGTGCATGACTAATCAAATTTTGTCCTGTGGGTGAAAAATGAATTGCTTTGATGGCAAAAAATGTGTAATATTTCACACCCCACACTCCCTGATTTATTAGATTATTCAATTTATTCAACACCATTTTTGATCCCTGCTGTATAGTTCCACTTTAGCTACTTAATAGGTTTAGTATTATATTTATGAGGTAGAAAAGTTGGAAATCTCTGAATGTGAGTTTTGTGTAAATACTAAAACATGAACGCACAATAAAAGTCCATGTTAATATAACCAGATGGTTTGAGGTTCTGGATCTCCAGAACTGTTTCAGAGAAGCGCTGATGTTCTGATGTTCGGTGGTGTTGTGATCTATCATGTGTATGTTGTGTTCCAGATAAAGACGAGTGCATGTCCAGTCCCTGCGCAAACGCTGGAACTTGTCTCGATGTGGAAAATGGATTTGAGTGTTTGTGTCCCCCACCATGGACAGGCAAAACTTGCTTAATAGGTAGGAGTGTGTGTGTCCAGATATGTTAGCAAATTTCTGTCCTTCATTTTTACATGTGAAATTGATTAAGGTTTGTACCTGATTGCTGTAGGTGTGATCGGTGTGTGTAACCATGCATGTATAAGTAGTGAGGAATACATGTCTGTTACATGTTTAGTAACTTAACACCAGCCTTGAGTAAAGCTAATTTTAACTACAGCCCCGGCAACTGCCAGGCACAGGACTATATTTACTCTGGCAGGGGTATATTTGGTGGAGGGAATTATGTATTATGGACAGAACAGATTAGGTATATTACTCCAGGGTTCATCAGGTATAGAGTTTGTTTGTCTGCCCTTTAGACTTTAGAGTGAGAAAGGTGTGTACGATCGGTCAATTGAGCATTTGTAAGCAATTATGACTAGAAGACCTGGTTCATATATTAGCTATTCAGTAGGGTTGATCTGGACCTGACTGAACTGACACATTTATTTGATCTTATGAACGCAAGTGATCACTTGTCATTGCTTTATAATTATGTCTCTAATATACCTGGTTTGTGCCAGTGCATGGAATTATGGGATAGTGTTTTGTTTGTTGGTGGTGGGGCTACACATCTTGTGGGGCTACACATCTTCTCTCTTTTTCTATTTTCTTTTGTTCACAGATGTGAATGAGTGTATAAGGAGGCCTTGTTTAAATTCTTACTCATGTAAAAATCTGATTGGAGGATATCACTGTGCCTGCCATCCAGGGTGGGCGGGACGAAACTGTAACATCAGTCAGTATATTAGCGTCAGTCTTTGCCTCTATGAATCAGCAACACATTTCTTCTCTTTCTCTGTATTCACCAGATCAATCTGCTTCTAGTCTCTGTCGTGATAGTGTACTGAACTCTATTCCTTTCCTCTGGTTTTTGTGGTCTCTGTTCATTAAAACTGACTAGATTGAGTATAACTCCCAGCAACCATCAAAGCTGCACTAATTAGTATTTAATTGGCATAGATTGCTGTCACTGGGGAAAGGGCATTGTATTGAAATCAGGTATTCAATAAGCAAGAGACTCGCACTTTCATTCACATTTATTACCCACAAAACCAATCAACACAGGGTTTTAGTTAGGGAAAATAATAATAATCAGGATCATTCATTTTTTTATACATTAATATATTTTTTCATTCAAGTAAGTGTCTAATCCTGGTCACTATAGTGACCTTTTTGTCAACAAGCAGTGTGAGGCCAAAACCTGGAGCACAAATCAATACCTTGAGTGTAAAAGCAACTTCATCATCTTACTTCCCTGCTAGTCCTGTTTCTTATTCTTTCTGCGGCTTGCATATTAAATCTTCATTCAGAATGAATCGAATCATTTTGTCATGTTGAAGCCACATCTGTTATTTTCGGATTGTAAAGTTTAATGTTAAGCAAATTAAATGTGTCAGCCATGTGTCACCTGTATTACTTATTTGGTCCTTATCAAAGTCATTCTGGTATTTATACTGCTCAGATATCCTACATTCAAGACAACTAGGAAAAACCACCATCAGTCTGACATTTAACATGATACACGCATTACAAGAATTAACATTCACCTTTTGGGGTTGGTCCAAATGTTTTGGCTCATCAGGGTTTGTACACGTTATAAAGGTTAGCCTGAATAGTTCTAGAAATCACAGTGTGGCTTTACATGAAATGTCGAACCATCGTTTTTATCATAACATTGATTGTTGATACATGATTTGCAGATATTAATAGCTGCCACGGTCAGTGTCAGAATGGTGCTACATGCATGGTGAGTAAAAATCCAGATTTTCTTTTAAAACACTGCAAAAATAATAAAAAAGGTAAAACAAAACAGCAATGACATACATTTCAGAGTAAGAGAGAGAGCACCATGGCATATCTCTTCTGTTCTGTGCAAAAATTATGATTAGGCTGATGTGCATGATGGCGTTTTAACATAAAGTGGATAATAAGAGCAAATGGCGTAGCTACGCTTCAACTGTTGGCTGAAAGTTGGCATGTGAAATCAAAATGTGAACTCAAAATGCATCCAAAAACCTTATTTGAACTGCACTTCAGGAAGATGCTTCTAGTAGATGCGTGTACCAGAGGAGCCTGTAACGACCATTTTTTTTCTAAGCTTTCACAAAAAAGATTAGATTGATCTACTTTTAACCCTGCTTGAATGACTGCTTGAGGATGTCCTGTTGGGGGTCGCCACAGATCGTTCGTCTGGAGATTTGATTTTTTTCTGCATCTTAATTATTGAGCACTGTTTTTATTCTCCTTTGAATCCGGGCTTGGGACCAGCACTATGGGTTCTACCCAGCTCAGTACATTACATCAAACGTCTGGAACTCAGGGACTGCTGTAACCATGACACGTTAGGTCCAGTTTACCTTACATATTTTCGGCTTCGACGGGTCGGTGGTAGATGCTCCAGCAAATTGTTCGCTCGAAAATTGTTCAGCTCTTAGTCGCTATGTGTGAAATGTTCAATCAAACGATTTGAGCTGAAGTCACTCGCAGACGCAAGAAAAAAAATCTAGCATGCTAAATATCAGACCTGTCATGGGATACAAATACTTTAGAAACACTTTCGATCCAAATCTATAAAATATTTCTCTTAGATGTTGAGAAATAGATTCATGGACGAGTCACAGAGTCTAGTGGAAACTTGTGAATAGGGAATAAAAAACATGTCTTGGCTGTGGGTTGTAGGATGTTATGTGAGCTAGCCTGCTTGATGATGTGCCAACATCGAGGTTTGACATTGAAATTAGTTAAAATTGGCAGATCAGGACTTGCAGTGATCAGGCATCTTGCTATTGTTATATTACACTGATATTTAACTGCTGTAGATGTGCATGTGTGTGTTCTGTGTAGGAAGGCCATTATGGATACACATGTCAGTGCAAGCCCGGGTTTGCGGGTAGGCACTGCGAGGTGCAGCAGAGTGCGTGTATGAGCTTACCCTGCCAGAACGGCGGTCAGTGCCGCACCATTCCCCACGGCTACGAGTGCCAGTGTGTGAACGGATACACAGGACCTAACTGTGAGGTAACCGGTGTTTGTACATGAGGTCTGTCCGGAAACCTAGTGAGCTCTCTACATTTTACAGATTTTACATCAGGCTTTGGTGAAGCACATAATGGTACACACTATAGTAAACATAATTATACACATAAATGTGGGACAGGTAAACAGTCCGTTTGTTGCCTGGGAAGAGCTGAAGTCAGACTTGCAGGTGTTGTGGGAGATCAAGGAGTTGATGCGAAGGTGGCAAATTCCAGTCGGGCATTCACCACCGTGCAGACTCCAAAACTGAACCTAACCAAAGAAGATAAGTATCTCTGATCTTCTGATCATCCTGTAAGCGAACCCAGGGGAAAAAAACCCTGCACACTGGTTACAGTCGGCTTAACTAGACCCGTGCCAGGTGCAGGCCATCAGCCTTAATGAGCTAAGATCTGATGAGCAGGGTGGAGGGACGCGATCTGTAACAAGCAAAAGACATAGTGAAATGGTATGCAGCTCATGAGCAGCTATCGGCACTACGTTAAAGTGCCAGCCAAACAATTTTATTGATTTTTTATTTTTGTATAGGTGTACAAGTGTAATTTATTTGCTAGCTGGTGTTATAGTGGGATGTGTCTCCTGCGCCCATTGGTTTGAATGGGAAAATAACTGTTTGCTTAGTAGGCAAAACCGTGGTGACGCAATTGCCTTAATCAAGCCTGATCGCTTCTTAATAAACCTTACGGGTCTATTATTAGAATCCTTTCTAATTCATCTTATCCTTATTCTCTTGCCTCGGTAGGCCGCAACGCAGCTCACTATGTTTTCAGACAAACCCCGTATATGTTTCTAAACTGTCTCTTCTCAGCTTGTCCTTTTAAAAATCCTCAAGTCTCTTTGCAGGTCCAAGTAGATCCATGCTTTCCAACCCCGTGTGTGAATAAAGGTCAGTGTCACACTCTACAGTCAGGGTTTTATTGTGCCTGTGCTGACGGCTATGAGGGAAAGACCTGCGCGGAGCTTACTGATCACTGCAGGACTAGATCATGCCGAGGTGAGAAACACCTGGAGACCTGTGACTAATCTCTGCACTCTGTTCCAATGAATTTCAGTTTCTGCTGCGACATGCAGATGATGTGTAAATAAGGTGTAAACACTGTGAAAACATAGTTCCAACCTTCCTTGTGGTGTTGAAACGAGCTAGGAATCATGACGGTGCCAATCTGACCCTCTGTCCTCTTGTAGACATAGCTAGCCGTGTCTGTACCGATACCTGGATGGATCACAGCCTTCCTTGTATTTTGTACATATAAACAAATCGAGAAACTAATACATGCAAGAACTATATTTTAAATAAATACAATAAATAAATGATTTGTAATATCTAGCTAAAAATGAATCACAGATGCTTATTTTACAAAATGTCCATCCACACATCCAGAAAATCCAGATTGTTTCTTAAATCTCACTTCCAACCAACCTGAGAAATGAAATTGCTTTCTGCTCTTGTTACCAGTGATCGACAGCTGCACAATTGCTGTATTGACCAACACTACTGAGGAAGGGGTTTGGCACATCTCATCCAACATCTGTGGTCCACACGGTCACTGTATAAGTCAGTCAGGAGGAAACTTTACCTGCTCCTGCTCACCAGGGTTCTCAGGGACCTACTGCCACGAGAGTGAGTTTTAACAGATACACCCACAAACTAGGTACTGAATGTATTTTTTTTAAAATTTGCCATCTTCATCAGTTCTTCAGCCATTTTCTATCCGCGTTTGTCTTCAGTTCTTCTTTTAAGTTTGTTCTCATTCACATACACAGTGGAGTGGTTAAGATACAAGTCTGAACATCTTGTAAAGTATCAGTTCTAAATTCCGTAAATAAATGCTGAACTAGCCGGACTTCATTATCTTAAGACACAGTCTGGTGTTCTGATTCAAAAGTTTGGACACCCCTGCTTAGGTAGCAGGTTTGAAATGGGTTAGAAACTGAGCTAATAGCTACTGGAGGTTTCCCTGAGTGGTTCGGGGTATGCAGAAGTTATATCAGTTCAGTTCAGTTCATTGTCTTTAACCCCTTATCCTAATTAGGGTCGGGGATGGGTGCTGGAATCTATCCCAGCTCTTCAACGAGCAGGGCACACGTTAACAACGTCCATCGCAGGTAACTACAGGACAATTCAGTGTCTCAATCAACCTGGTAGCATGTCTTTGGACTGTGGGAGGAAACCCACGGGGAGAACATGCAAACTCCACACAGAAAGGACCCAGATCACCCCACCCGGGGATCGAACCCAGGACCTTCTTGTTGTGAGGCAACAGTACTACCCACTAAGCTACCATGCTAACTGAGTTAGTTCATATCTGTTATCTTAATTAACCTAATAGTTAATAAAGACCCACTTACTAGCTGTGTAATCTTCTGTCTGAGAGCATTTTTAATTCATGAATGGCATTGGCATCCTTACCTGGAGAACAGATATGCACAGAACCTATATAGAACTCTCTTTGGATATTAGTTTGATATGATTTTTTTCCTGCAGATATTAACGACTGCGCATCATCTCCATGTGTGAACGGCGGAACGTGTCTGGACGGTTTGAGTTCATTCACCTGTGTTTGTCCTGATGGATGGCAGGGACAACTTTACCAACATGGTTAGTCTGCTTCACTCGTTACTTCTCGAATCCTTTTAAAACTCTGCTCAGTACCTTCCGACCATCATCTCTTGTTTCTTCTTCGCCTTCATCCCTCGTTCCTGGCCGCAGAAGTGAATGAGTGTGAATCTGGACCATGTATGAATGGCGGTCACTGTGTGGACCAGATGAATGGCTTTTACTGTCAATGCATCAATGACTGGAAGGGCAAGACCTGTCAGTCACGTAAGTTTACCTGTGTGTGTGTGAACTTTTTAAATGTTGTGTACAATATATCAAAATGTGGTTATCCCTAATGTGTATGTTTGTGACAGGAGAGAATCAGTGTGACTCTACCACTTGTGCTAATGGGGGAACATGCTACGATTATGGAGACGTGTTTCACTGTGTGTGTCCAGCTGGTTGGGGGGGCAGTACCTGCAACTTAGGTAAGCTGTAGATCTTTTAAGGTACACCATTTAGATTGTTGATTATTTAAGCACTTATTTAACCTTCCAGCTACGAACAGCACATGTGACGCTCAACCATGTGCCAATGGAGGAACCTGTGTTGGAGGGGGTGTAGCGCTCACCTGCATCTGCAAAGAAGGATGGGCGGGGCCTACTTGTACTGCCAGTAAGGCCACACCTACTGACTTACCTTAACAATTATAACCATCAGGCTGCTTACTCATCTGTAAAGCTCTGTAATGTAAAAGTGCCAATTTGGTTCTTTTTTTTGCTTTTGGTAGACATTGATGAGTGCAATCCACATCCATGGTGAGTTTTGTGACACCATCTATTCACACTGAGACGTTACACAGACATCAAACATCTAGTTCTGTGTTACAAGTGTTCTGATGGTGGGATGTGTGTGAACTTCTCTGTACAGTTATAATGGCGGTGTGTGTGTTGATGGTGTGAACTGGTTCCGATGTCAGTGTGCTCCTGGATTCGCCGGTCCTGACTGTCGTATTAGTGAGTACATTCATAACATTTAGTAAAAACATTATTTGTATGTGCTACAACCTAAATAGTTAGAAAAACAGCAACATGACTCTACAAGAAACTTGTAGAAACGTAGCATGTCTTCCCCCAACCACACACTTAAAAACAGGACAGACTTTTCTGTTCAATTCAGACTTCAGATTGTTAATTTAAGTGTTTTGCACCTTGGGCTCAGTCTTCAGGCTTTGGGAGCCAGATCCACAGCAATCCTGACAGAGATTAAATAACAAGTGCACAGTTGTGTTCCTTTGAATTGTTTTTTTTTTTCAGATTCATACCAAAGCCTTGTTAATGAATGAATTATTGATTCCCTTATGCATTTATGATGCTAAAACTCTCTCTCTTTATCAGATGTGGATGACTGTCAGTCCTCTCCCTGTTCTTATGGAGCGACGTGTGTAGATGAGATTAACACATACAGTTGTGTGTGTCCTCTGGGCCGAGCTGGACCTCGCTGTCAGGACTGTAAGTGCTGCTTGAGAGAAAATATAAATCACCACTTTGAACAAAATACTCATTATTTTAATGATACGGAAAATAAGTATGTCAGGATTAAAGTTATATATCTTCGCTGTCAGGTGTTTCGCCATTTTAGTGTTTTTTCACGTTTTCTGTTGATTGTGGGCTCAATTCTTTATCTGTTGGTAAAAGCAAATATCAAAAGGACAAATGAAATGATAAAGAAATCACACAATTCTTGTAACAAGTTACTCAGTCAGCTGTCCATCAAAACCGAATCTCCTCCCCTTTCCCTTC
>JAYDZG010000039.1:8030001-8050740 GCA_034509265.1 Microcambeva bendego
GTGTGTGTGTGTGTGTGTGTGTGTGTGTTGCCACATGTGGGGGTGTGTTTAAAAAGAGGCATAGAGTGGGAATAATAAAGTAGGATGTGGCGTGTCTGAATTTCACTGACTTTTATTAATCTTTTTTCGTTTTGCTTCAAATGGAGAAACATGGTGCCAAACTCAAAGGGAAACAAAAACTGCTCATTGCTCACATTTTCTCTTTTATGCCTAGTCGTTACAAACACATATATTTAATAATTAAAATTGTGTGTTTTGCCACAGGAATAATCTCAGTGCTTTACAATTTATAAAAAAAACATAGGAAATTACACGTGTCTAATCTACTATGTCTTTTCTTTGTTTTGATGCTATGAGTTTTCAATATGTGGTGTGGCATTTTGTATAAATAATTTTCCCCACTTCTCCCCTCATTGTTACACCTGCAGTCCGTTAGATTTTTTCTTGAAATTAAAAGTAGAATTACTCCTGAATGGGGAAGGAACATCCCTGTGCATCCCTGCACAGTGTTATATATAGAATTTAAAACATTGTGGTCGGGTTCCCGCATGAAGATCTGGCTATTTTTTTTCTGCACACCTTCAGTGTTCCTACAGGTGCTGAAAATGGGACCACTGTGAAAATGAAGACTTCTGCTCAGTCTCTCACTGTACACCAAAAAAGGAGCGAAGAGAGCTTGCAAGCTAAACGACAGCATGACAGAGTCCTCGGTAAAACAAGGAACTGGATACTGGGTTGCCATATTGTAACAGTTCCTTACCAAAAAAACGATTTCAAAATATGCATGAAAACCCGCACAAAACAATACAGGACAAGCAGATGCTGTTTAGCATTTCCCCTGTCAAAGCGTGTTTTTCCCCACCAACGTGTGCCCAGTCGGCGGAAAACTGGCAACACTGGCTTATTCTAACCACTTGGCTATTCATCAGAACCATCCACTCTGACAGGAGACATAGCACACCTCACGTTTTAAAAAGTATTTCTCCGTATGCAAAACCTACGGACTGCACCTTTAATGTACCCCTTTTCTTATTAAGGTGTATATAAATTATGACTGTAAATTCGAGCCACTTTAAAGATAAATATTTATTAAAATGGAAATTCAATGTCCACAGTAACCTCCTCTTGTTAAAATGAGGGACGTTCATTATTTGGTAAAGTTGTACTTATACGTATGTATAGGTTTCCCTGCGCATCCGATTTGTTATTGGTATAAGGGTGCCAAAGAAATCTTTGCAATAAAATGTGTTTATTTAGAAGAATGTGCATCACCGGTGCCCTCGCTGTCTGTGTCTTCACCAATCTTCACCACTGTAGCCCTACAGCAGAAAGGTCTTGTGTTTGATTCCCAAGTGGAGTGATCCAGGTCACTTCTGTATAGAGTGTATGGTCTCCCTGTGTTAGTGTGTGTGTTTCCCCCAGGGAGTTCTCCAGGTACACCAAAACTCTAAAAGCCCCATAACCATATGGTTATGGATTGAAGGCTTCCCTCAGCACTTGCATGCCGATCCATGTACTGAGACCTATGCTTCTCTAAACTAATAAGCCTACCATGGCTGAACACTCTTTGGTGATTTCAACTTACCATCACAAACAATAAAAATATTTTCTTTCCATACGCTAATGACTTTAATGATGATGTTAATCGTAAGTAAATTTGCTACCAATCCGACAACGATGGGTTTAGTAGTTATTCCAAATTTCTTAAATTATTGCTAGATTGTTCTAAACTAATTATATTGTTGTTGATTGATTGTGGTGTAGGATTTTGTGTTCTGTGTGCTTTTTGTTTTAGTTTTCCTTGTAAGTAAGAGTTTCAGTAACAAAATACTTTTCCTTTAGTCCATTCTGTAAAAACAGCCATTCAAACCACTTTTAGTGTCCAGTTTATAGGTAATTAAACTCTTTGCTCTGGTAAAGAGAAGCCAGATGGAAAACGTTGTTAGAAATTGTGGGTTTTTGGATTTGGAAGCAGTGACACCGGTTCATAAATTTCTGATGTGTTTTTTGACAGAATGTTGGTTTTTTTCAGTAAAACTGCTCCAGTGAACACCACTAAACACTAAAGACTAAAACTAAGATACAGTTTTCCTGCACAGGAAAAAGCTTTACAGGAAACTTGAAATCAACTTGTCACATAGAAGAACTATGACAGAAATTTAATCTAATAGAAAGACTAAAGTAATTATATTTAGGGACTGGGGTAGGCAACCTATGGCATACGTGCCAATGCTTGCACGTGAGGCACATTAGCCTGGCACACTGATTTGATTTGAGTAAAAAGAAGAGTATTTTAAGTTCAGTGACACACCTTATTAGTTACATCCATCTTAAAAACCCTTCAATCATTTGAGAGTTAGAACAGCTAACATTTCAATGCACGTGAAATAATATCAGTTAGAATATTGCAGAAGATTTCAAGATTTCCAGGCTCATGGACCAATGTTTTATTTTCTCATATGTTCAGACTTTTTAGAGTGAAATGTAAAAGATAAGGACAATTTAAATGTGGATGGGCATTTATGATTTTAAAATGCAAGTCATTGACTTCCAGAGCACATCTCTCTGGGCAATGCAGTTTTGAGAACTGTACACTTTACTTAAAACAACTAAAACAAATACACAGTCCCTCTTTATGTGTTGGACATAACTTATAGAGTAATATGGCTGTTTGAAATACATTATATTGGTAATGCTGTCAGCCTTTGTATTAATAGGTTTATGCCACATACAGTGGAGGAAATAATTATTTAATCCCAAGCTGATTTTTTCTTCAGTTTTCCCACTGACGAAGAAATGAACCGTCTATAATTTTAATTTTAAAGTTTTATTTTAACAGTGAGAGAACATCAAAAAGAAAATTCAGAAAATCACCTTATATAAAAGTGGTATATAAACTGCTTTGAATTTCATTGAGTTCAGTTCAGTTCAGTTCATTGTCTTTAACCCCTTATCCTAATTAGGGTGCTGGAGCCTATCCCAGCTCTTCAATGGGTGCAAGGCACAAGGTAACACCCTGGATGGGGCGCCAGTCCATCACAGTTAACTACAGGACAATTCAGTGTCTCTGATCAACCTGGTAGCATGTCTTTGGACTGTGGGAGGAAACCGGAGTACCCGGAGAAAACCCACGCGGACATGGGGAGAACATGCAAACTCCACACAGAAAGGACCTAGATCACCCACCTGGGGATTGAACCTTCTTGCTGTGAGTCGACAGTGCTACCCAATAAGCCACCATGCCACCCAATTTCATTGAGTGAAATAAGTATTTGATCCCTAGCAAAACAAGACTTAGTTCTAGGTGGCAAAACCCTTGTTGGCAGGCCCAGAGGTCACATGTTTCTAGTTGATGACCAGGTTTGCACACATATCAGTAGGTATTTTGGTCCACTGTTCTTTTCAGATAATTTTTAAATCATTATGGTTTTGAGGCTGTCGCTTGGCAACTCGAAGCTTCAGCTCCCTCCACAGGTTTTCTATGGGATTAAGGTCTGGAGACCACTCCATGACCTTAATGTGCTTCTTCTTGAGCCACTCCTTTCTGGCCTTGGCTGTATGTTTTGGGTCATTGCCATGCTGGAAGACCATTCCCGACCCATTTTCAGTGTCCAGGCGGAGGAAAGGAGGTTTTCACTCATGATTTTACAGTACATGGCCTCATCTATCCTCCCATTGATGCAGTGAAGTTGTCCTGAGCCCTTGGCAGAAAAACACCCCAAAGCATTATGTTTCTGTTATGATGTATAAAATTCACAAAAATAAAAAGAGGTTAAGACACATAAGCGGAGTACTCATGAGTTTATTATAATATAATTCAAAATGAAAACAGCCTTATGACTAAAATAAATGAAAAGGTAAACTAAAAGTCAGCCCTCATGGTAGCTGAACCGAGGAAACGAGTGCAGGAAGCGAGTGTGTCCTGGGGCTCGAACCGCAGACTCCCATGGTCAGAATCGTTAAAGTTTCCACCTCCATGCTTGACAGTAAGCATGTTATTCTTGAGGTTATAGACAGCATTTCTCTTCCTCCAAACACGGTGAGTTGATGCCAATGAGTTCGATTATGGTCTCATCTGACCACAGTACTTTCACCCAAGCACTCTGAATAATTCATGTCTTAATTGGCTTAACTTCTTATGGGCCTGCAGGGGGACCTTTCTAATCATCATTGATAGCCCACGAGGTGAGATCTTTTGTGGAGCCACAGACCAAAAGGTTTGAACAATTGCACCAACAGTTGTCTCCATCTCACCCAGTTTCTTGCTTATGGTTTTGTAGCCCATTCCAGCCTTGTGTCTAGAATCTTTTCCTTGACATCCTTAGACAGCTCTTTGGTCTACCTCATTGTGGAGAGGTGAGTCTGATTGATTGATTCTGATGACAGGTGTCTTTTATACAGGTTACAAGTTGAGACAAGTGTCTTTAATGCAGGTGATGAGTTGAAATTAGTCTAACTGCTCTGTGGGAGCCAGAAGTCTTAACGGTTGGCAGGGGATCAAGAACTGTTCACTCAATGAAAAGCAAATCTTTTATATAAAGTGATTTTATTTTTGATGTTCTATTTCTCCCTGTTAAAATAAACCTACCATTAAATTTTTTTACTGTTCCTTTATTTCTTCCATTGTATATATCAACAGTTTGTCTTTAATGTTTTCCATGGCACTAGTTCATTTACAATATTTTTCTCAATCGACACAGAGTATAAATAACTAAACTGTTTACATTTATTACATGTCACATTCAGATTACTCTAAAAATTAATCAACAAATGTAATTCAAGCATCTTAACAATTGTATTTAACTTGTTAAATCCTGAGTATTTGGAAACTCTGATGTGACCATCTATGATGAATATAAGGTTAGAATGTATATACATGATGTAACACAGAGACTCCTAAATATCTGTAAGATTAGAAGATATCAAAATAAATCATATGTACCTTTATAAAATAGAGCTGCATGAAGTACACCTTAATGAAGTACAAGGAGATTTTAGATAAAGATCTGCTTGTGTCTGCCAGGACAATAAAAAGGAGTGGATTTTGAACCAGCTTGGATCCTTAAGCACTAAAATGATCCAATAAAATGATTAATTGGCCACAGCATTAAACATTTTTCCCTGCCATTCTAGAGCTTTTATATGAAACTCCTTGTGTGTGCTTAAAGTAAAGAGAGTCCACTAAACAATCTGCACGATTCTGGATTGAGGTGTAGAATATTTGCTTTAGTTTTTAAAAAATAAGCTTTTAGATATAACCAAATAATTATTTATTATTCAGTAGTTTAGTTTTTGTTTCAATTTTCAATGTGAGGTAACTAATTACAAAAGGTGCCAATTGTTGGTGAGAATAACTCTGCAGATGAGTATAAATGGGATGGCATGTAAGTACATATATAATATTTTTAAATCTTTGAATAAATAAAACAAGATTGGTATGGATTCTAGTTTCCTTCATACAAACAAATGTTGCACTCACTTCTCCCAGATGAGCCAAGCATTTAAATCAGATGGTTATATAAGAGACGTTTGGAGTGGCACCAAGACTTAGAACAGCTTGATGGTTCTAGAGACCTGAGTTCGATCCTTGTTTCCACTACGTGAGGGGATTTGCATTGTATTTTTTTCATGTCTGTGTGGGTAAAGACTGCTAGTAAATTTAAATAGCCTATATTCAAGTACATGTTACTCTCAATTATATCTGAATTGAACTAGATTTTTTTAGTAAGTGTTGCCAAGCTGAATCTCATATATTTTACTCAGACTATGTAACACCACATAAAAATGGCAGTGAGTATATATGTCTGCCCTGCATGGACTGGTTCCCCGTCCAGGGTGTTTTTGTGTGCCTTCTTGGCAACCCTTCTTGACGACCCACCTGTGGCCCTGATTGGATATGTGGTTAAGAAAGTGATTAAGAGTGAGTGAGATTTGGGCACAGCAGGTTACGTGGTGTCACACTTGAGCCTTGAGGGCAACAACAGACCTCATCTGTCTGATTGTCAGGAGTGGTACATGCTCTGACTTGCTGGCATGGCATTCTATCAGAAGCTCTGGTTGTGTCCTACGTCTTAACGGAGAAGGGTGGTTGGTCACTCGAAATTACCCCTAGTTATAAGGATTGATGCCCCAACTAAGGTGCAGTGTATTCCTAGCTTGTACTTGTTGTTTCTGGATTGTATAGGAACCATCGCAGCCCAGAAAGTGAACCAATGAAAAATACACTTGTACTTGTAATTTAGTTCACAATTGGATGCACGCTGAATCACTGTGCTTTAAGTCTTTGTTAATCTCTGCTTTTCGATCACCTGCAGGGATCAGATTAAGTTTTGTAATCAGACCTCTCTCAGGCATGTAACCTCCACTGTCCAGGTGCATGTTGCTATGACAGCAAGGTCCTCGTTTCCGGGTAAACAACGTCCGCATTGCCATGGCAGTGAGGTCCTGTTTTTGGTGAGCAGACTATCAAATTGAAAAGAAAAACAAATGATGGAACATATACGTATTGGAAAACACAACAACACCAGATCTTTGGAACACATAAATATTGATGAAACAACAGCTAAAAAACCCTCAAAAACCAACATATTGTTAATATGGGGGTGTTGGAGGTTCTATAATGTATTTTTTGGCATTTTATTTTAAATCTACCCAATTCTTTTATGTAGTCAGACAACCTTTGCTGCTTGCTTGATAAACAGACTGACCAGTGAGAGCCGCAGGATAGCGCATGGCTCCTCCAATGTGTTCTGCGGGTCAAAAGAAGTCACTGTTGTGGGAGTGACTATTTCATTCCACATCCTGCCTTTGTTCCCACCGACATAAAGGCCTGGACACTCAAACTCAAGACTTTGATTAACTGTGTATGTGACATCCTGAAATGGGATGCTGGACCCACCACGATCTGATTGAAACAAAGCTCTTTAAAAATAATTCAAATGACTTAATGTAACATACAGTGGAGGTACAGGTACACTTCAACTATGAGAGACAAAATGAGGAAAAAACTTTTAGGATTTCTTTTAGGATTTTTAAATAATAAATTTGTAAATTATGGTGGAAATAAGTATTTGGTCAACAACAAAATTTCAACTCAATACTTAACATAACCTGGTGCCCTTTGACAGCTCTTTGGTCTTGGCCATGGCTGAGTTTGGAGTCTGACTGTTTGAGTCTGTGGACAGGTGTCTTTTATACAGATAACGAGGTCAAACAGGTGCCATTAATACAGGTACCGAGTGGAGGACAGAAGAGCTTCTTAAAGAAGTTACAGGTCTGTGAGAGCCAGAAATCTTGCTTGTTTGTGGGTGACAAAATATATATTTTCCACCATAATTTACAAATAAATTCTTCAAAAATCCTACAATGTGATTTCCTGGATTTTTTTCCATCATTTTGTCTCTGATAGTTGAAGTGTACCTATGATGAAAATTACAGACTTCACTCATCTTTCTAAGTAGGAGAACTTGCACAATCAGTGGCTTACTAATTACTTTTTACCCCACTGTATGTATTGGGTAAGTGGGTAGCACAGTCACATACATTTTGAAAAAATAAAGAGGTTGATGCTATTTGCTTTAATAATAATAATAATAATAATAATAATAATAATAATAATAATAATAATAATAATAATAAATTGTAATAATTGTAATAGTATTTCATTAAAAGAAATATTTCTGAGAACCAAACTGCGCAAGCAAAAATACGCTCTGTTGTATAAGACAGGGAAAGCAAGGCTGTTTCAATAATTCTATAATTGTCTGAAATGGACTGGACTTGCGTCACAGCGTTCATCATTAGTGCAGGAGGAAGAGAAATGAAATAGCTAATACTGCAGCGATTGTCCTGAGAATTTTTTAATTCCATCTAAAAGGGGAAATTGTTGTCTTCATCCTATCTCTACTTCAAGCAAGAATGTTGCTTCTGTGTTCTGAAGCTGAAGCGATGAGTGCCTTTAATTCTACATTCCATTTATGTAGCTTTTGGAGAGCATCTGTTTGAGGCTGGATTTGGAGTTCTGATCAGGATTGTGTAATACCTCTGGATATTATTTGTTTTTGCATGTACTTGCACAGTAAATGCACAGTACATGAAGATTGAAATCAGTTCTTGCTTGTGATGAAAGATTTTTGTGTGTGGTTCCTGACAGACCGACATAAGCCATGAATCATCGACAGTTTGTAAAGTTGAGTGTTATGATCATTTAAACTACAAAGATGAAATTGGAGGTGCCTTAAAAAATCCCCCTGAAAACTGTACCGTGCTGTTTAATCCATGTGCCTTGTATAATTTTTACTTTCACAAGAAGATAAATACTGAAATGTATGTGTTATTGCATGGCAATATGGGTTATTCTGATAATTAAATCCCAATTTAACCACAAGTTGAATTCTTATCTATGTATGAATGATGTATTTTATTATTTTTGCTGTGGGTTCTGGCGATCGTTCTGGGGAAAATGCTCAACACTCTGGCTGTAAAGCATTAAAATATTTAATTTGTTTTTAATGAAAAGGCACTGCCTTTAATTTACACCAATAAGACAATAATCTAACATCACTCACTGTCTAAGCCACAAGGGTGCAAGATACTATTTAAGGCCGGGTTGACTATCCTGATGCAGTGCTGTGTAGCATCGTATTAAAAGTGCAATTGATTTTAGTTTTGCTCAGAGAGGAAGTGAAAAAGCCTGGTCTGCACTCTTTACAGTCATTCTCATCTCACACTCATTATGTTGCAAAGGATTGTGGGAGATCCATTCACTACTCCTTTGGATCTGTATTTGGTAGAGGGGAAGGATTTGATTCGCTGGTTTCATTTATTTTTCAATTTACTGACTTTCTCACATTCAGGAATCCAGCAAACCTTTCTCGCATCATATTTCTTATACTTCATTCTTTTTTCAATTTTCAGACTCTTGTTTACGAGATGCTTCTGGTTTTGTTCACGTATATTACACATACTTTGTTCACACATATTACACATACTTATTACACTATGAATGCAGACTGAAAATGGACCATAGACTACACTCACATAAGTTTAGAACTATTTAAAATTTCATTTTCGGCTCTTAATTTTTTGAAGGCTGTCTGATCTCAGGCAACACAGTAATAACTTTATTGACAGTTCATCTAATTGTGACATCTTTAGATATGCTGCTGCAGCATTCCCAACTTTTCCCAACTTCATGCACCTTTAAATTTCTTAAATTTCTTAAATATTAGATGGAAGATCATGTGTACAACCTTTATATCCAATAAAATGTATATACTGTTTTCAATCCAGGGATATTTATGACAACTACATTTACATTTTCAGCATTTAGCAGACACTCTTATCCAGAGCGACTTACAGAAGTGCTTCCATAGTGGACATTATCTTACTCTAGTGTAAGTAGACACCAGTTCAAAATATAACTCTGCTGAAAGCCTGTCACAACCAATATTTTGGTTAACAATATTACAGTGTGTACTGTGTTCTATATATACAGTCCCCTTTAAAAGTATTGAAACAGTGAGGATAATTCCCTAATTTTAGCTGTAAAAGATGCATATGAGGTAAAATATCAACATTTCAGCTTTTATATTTACATCTGGATCTTATACATTGGTCAGAATATACCATCTTTTGTCTGAATCCACCCAGTTGTACTCGTGAGGAAAAGTATTGAAACATTTGACTGTCAGTCATGTTTTGTTGCCCAAGTGTGTCCTTTCACATTGATTTTTCAGGCAACAAATTGTGGTAAATGTCTTGCTAAATGACTCAGTATCAGACTTGGGGGTTTGCCTGTGCATTTATAGTTAGTGGAGTAATCCATATGAAAACCAGAGCACTGTCTATGGATGAAAAACAAAGTATTGCTAAACTGAGATGAAAAATCAGCTAGAGCCATTGTACAAATATTTACCATAGCCAGTACAACCATTTGGAATACCCTAAAGAAAAACATCGTCACAGGTGTTCATATGTAACAGATGTTCAACAGGTATACCAAGGAAAACAAAAGCAGATTACAAGAGAAATATTAATTGTGATATAAAAGACCCTAAAACAATTGTTAGTGACATCAGCAGCAAGTTCCAGATGGTAGGAGTGAAGGTATCACAGCCTACTGTTCGCAGAAGACTACATGAACAAAAGTGCAGAGGCTTCACCAGAAGATGCAAACCATTAAGTAGCAAGAAGTTCAGATACAAAAACACACTGCCAAAACTACAATGGAGTTTATCAGTGGCATTAAGTGAAAGGTTTTAGACTGGCCTAGCCAATCTCTAGACTTAAACTGAATAGGACATACATATTATCTCACAAAGAGGAGTAACTCCCTAAAACAAACACCAACTGAAAGAGGCTGCAGTGAAAGCCTGGAAAAGCATCACAAAAGAAAAATGCAAAAGTTTAGAGAGTGCAGTGGGTCGCAGTTATTACAAGCAAAGGGTTGGCAAATAAATTTGAATCACTTTAATCTACATATTTCAAGTTTATTTGTTCTAATACTTTTGCTCACAAGTAAAATTGGGTGGGTTCAGACAGATGTGTATTAGATCCAGATATAAATACCCTGAAATAAAAGCAGAACTGTTGATTTACTGCATATCCATATTTTAATGTCAAACCCAAATATTTTTAGTCTACGGCTAAAATAAAGGAACTGGCCTCACTGTTCCAATAATTTCGGAGGGGGCTGTATATCAGATGTTTCTGGCTCTAAGTGAAAGGGTATGTCATTGTTGTTAATATATGATTATGGGATTGTTGACCGTGAACGACGCTAATATCTCATGTTTGTTGACAGTGAAGGGAAATGCTTTCTGGCTATGTAATAATTAGTTACAACAGGGCTTTTACAGTTGAATTCTTAATGGACTTTTTAATTTTCTCTGTTAAGCTAAACAGCTACTACTGCACGAAATGGAAGCCTGATCCATTTACTTTCTGATCCTCTCACCCGCCAGGTTTGAATTAAGCATTAATGCATGTCCAACCATAGATGTTTTCTGTACAATATGGAAATTATATGGAAATTGCATGAGAGGCCTAAAATCCAGAAGCCACGTGTGAGAAAGCTCTTCAAGCCCCTCTTATACCCAACAGTATATGATGGACTTGGTGCCTGGCTTCATAGAGAAATCTGATTGAAAATACACTTTTAGTGTGGCAACATTAAACACTTTTTAAATTACTATTTTAATGCACAGAAATAAAACATGTATTACAACAATTACAGATGTTCATAGTAATGCAGATGAGCCTCAGTTTAATAGATTTTGCTTAAGTACTTAATGTCTTGTCACATTATTTACAATCTCTGTGAGAAGCATACCAATAACAGTTAAGTAATTTTCCACTAGCCGATGTACATCTCTTTGTTTATGAGTAGGCTTTACATATATTCTATCATGTTGTTCATTTTACTTTTAATCATATGTGCATTTTTAGCACTTTTGTAGACCTTAGTGTTGTGAATATTTTTGCATCCTCTAAAAACCTTTGCTTTTGGGGAAAATAGCATTTTACCAGTTGCCCCTTTTTTAAGTCTGTTCAAATTAGATATAATTTGTACAGTTTGTACCCTACACCACATGATTTTATAATTACCTGTTATCAGCTATAGTAACACGTATGGCTGTACTTCTTAATCAGTATTTGTAAATAATAGATATGTAATTGGACACAGAAAAATTAATCATGAGAGAAAGTGAGAAAGAGTAAGCTAATTCAGGATTAAAATCCATCATATTGTGAATATTCACAACACTTTGAATACAGTGTGGCATAGCTAATGCCACAACTTAAGCTCAATCAATGCGGCATTAAATGTTAATTAATAGTTTTTTGTATGTATTTGTGGCAAAGTGAGCTCTTTATACCTGAACAGTGTAAATATTCTCCCGTTTAATTAAAAAAGCATGTTAGCCACTGATGCAGGACAAAAACACCTGTTCCTCAGTGGACATTTCTATCACCCCAAATGTGTTATATGGGGTTAATTTGTCTCTCAGTTCAGGGTGGTGCTTAACTATCAAAGGTACTGAGGACCTACAAAGGTTTGCTATGTATTACACACTATATGACCTAAGATGTGGACAACTGACCATGAAACACCAGTTTCAGTCACAAATATATGTAGGTGAACATAACAATTGTGTATCCTAGTGTATTTATAAAGGTTTAAACCTGCCAACCTGCATCATGTTCTGTTACTTTCCTGTCAGCACATGCTGTACTTGTTTGTTCTCACTATTGACACACATCCGAAAATGCTCCCTGCCTAAATTAAAATATGTGGCCCTTAAAACAGCTCACTTCATCTTGACTTGTCACCCTAGTTCTAGAGTGAAGTGTGGGTGAATTTAAAAAAAGCATGTCCATTATGACGCTGGAACATTTTTAAAAGCCTATTGTTTAATGTCAGCATTTAATGTCAGATCCAGTGCATGTCCATAATAACAATCATTCAGATTCTCACTCGTACTTTAAATCTCTGCTCCAAAGTGTTGTTATCAACAGTAGCCGAAGTACAATTAGATTTTTCCTTGCTTTTTAGAAGAAATAGTTCAGTCAGGCCACATTTAAAGCAGTAAACAGACATCCAGTCTATTTGAATCATACAGAAATACTACATGCTGATCTTCAGACATGTGCACTCAGTCCTTTTCATTTTAACTTTTCCAGCAGGGATTTAGACAGGGCCTGCAAAGTAACACGTACTGACTGATGTCTGGCCAAATTGATTCATGTAATTTCACTAGAGCATGTTTATTTGCTTTTAAAATATAATGTTGCTTTTAAAAAATCACAAACAACAGATAAAAGAAGTTGATGTTTTCCTCCTGCATTTTCACATTTCAGTGAATGATACATATTTTCCATCTTAGTTTATAGAAATATTATGAAGGGAAGGTTGTTATCAAAAGTCAATACATTGAAAACTGACTACTTTAAATTAACATAATTTAAATGTTTACTTTTTTAAAGGTTTAAAAAGCATTTGGATGAATAGCTATTTTAGTGGATGACTAAACTATTTTAGTGGCTACCTTTGGACTACAGTGAGACCACTGCCCAAGCCGTGGCCTGATTGTTACATAATTCGGTGTGTGATTGTAAGCTTGCCAGTTCGATTCATAGAGCCGACATGTCATGACTGAAGTGCCCTTGAGCAAGGCACCCAACCCCTAACTCCTCCCCAGGAGCTGTGGCTAGGGCTGCCCATCGCTCTGTACTGTGTCCTCACTGGCCTATAGTGTTACTCCCAGTGATTTTTTTATGTAATGTTATGGATTTTAAATAGTATGTAATGCACTTTTGGGTTTGGGGAAGGTGCTATATAAGTTGAACTTGTATTCTTATTTATTATTTTTGAGAGCATAGAACAACATATGAGCAGAGACAGACCCCATGGGCCCATTTGGGTCCTCTCAAAAAATCACAAACACACTGTATATATATATTTTGATATTGTCTGATATAGTTATTTTAAAATATATATATAATAATAATGATCTGGCAAGTGCAGCCAATGGGGGGCAAAGTGGTGGCGGTTAAGTTGATGTCACGGAGCACACACCCCACCATGGGCCCCAGTGCATCTGTTACACTCCTAACAAGAATTTAATTATTTTATTTGCCTAGCTGCTGTTAGAACCACAAACCATTTGTGTTTTAGGATTTTTTTTTTTACATTTAAACCTGTCAGCACGTAGGTGACAGAACTAACGGTCAGTTGGTTTGAAGTGTGTTGTGTTAAAAAGTTATGTTATGGGGGTCATGGTCATGTTCCACACACAAGAGATATAAACAAGGAAGCCCATATCTTTTTTATTTTTATTTGCTTTACTCACGATGCATTACTTGTTTTAATCAAAGTTCAACTGTTTTGTTTTATCGTGTTCTCGAGATATTTTCTGCATATCTGCGAAATAAGTCATTGCTAAGTTTGCTAACAGGTAAACACTAGATTGCTGGAGCGCGCTACCGCTTCGCGCGTACTCGTAGGGGCGTAAACGGCGCCCCGCCCACTCCGCGCGCCGGTGATAGAGCGTTGCGCGCGCTCCCTCTTCGCACTTTCTGTTTGAGCCCAGAGAGCTGACACGGTGGCTCAGAGAGACTTTGTCACAGCTGTTGCACTTCAACCGGTGAGTGTAAAAATACAACATGTGCACATGTACAGCGCTTTTATTTACTTTTGTTTTCGACTTGTAATTCGTTTTTTTAATAAAAGCTCGAGCATATAAACTACTGAACGATGTAACGGACATTTTCTGTCAAAGTTGCAAAGGCAAACATGTACGGTTATTTTACTTCATCAGCAGTGATACTTTACACATATTTTGTTCACGAACTGCTTAGTTAAATAACAATAACAACGAATTACCCTAACATATAGGTTTAAAGAGTTTTCTCTAGCGTTGAGTGAAAACACGATATTAATATGACAATACACTTTATCCATGCTCCACACACACCACGTTAGCAAACTCAGTAAGCCTAGGTCTGATAAAAACTTAAGTAAAGCAGTGAAGTTACAGTTTTTCATCTATCCAAACGGGTGAAATGTTCTGTATAGGAACTGTGTGTCAGTCCTTTGACAAAACATAAACACAATATATATGTAATTCAAAAAGACCTGACATGTAACAATTATTGTTACCAAACTCTTAATCCTAGTAAGTGTCATGGTGGGTCCAGTGCCACACAAATGGGGTCTAAGGTAGGAACACATTGTGGACAGGGCTCAGAGTCATGACAGAGTAATGCACAGTTATGGACAATTAAGATCAGGTTTACTAGATTACCTAGATTATACTTGAATGGACATGGGAAGAACATGCAAGACTCTTTAGAGACCCACAACATCTCTGTCATTGTCACTGAGTTAACATTGTGGGAAGTAAATTCTCATCTGTCTCTTTTATTTTAATGTGTCCATTTGTTTGAGATACAATTGCCATGTAATTATTCCTTTGACCTTTAAACAAGAAACATTCGTCAGATGTGCAGTATTATAATTACAACATAAAATGTGATAAGACAATAGACAATAATTTACCAAACTTATATTTCATCACAGGGCTTTGTTATATATATAATCAATGTTAGTATGAAAAAACATGACCAAACTGGTGTAATAGATTTAAAAGTAAAAATACTTCACACACATAAATTGTACACAGAAGGAGAATTTATGGTAATAAAAATGTTCCTTGTTTTAATGGCAACAAAACAGCAATTTCAGCTTTAAAATGCATGTGTGGAATTTAGGCTGGTATTTATTTTAATGATAAACTTAATTAGTGCAGAGGGCAGGAGTTCTCACTTTCCGATGTGCTACTTATCACTGTTTAGGGGCACAGATGATAACGTAAGATGATTTAAAAAAGCCTGATATGGTCCTCATTAAAATCTTCTTGAGGAGAAATAACTTTTACTTTTACTTTCTAGTGGTTGGGTGGGAGGATATATTTTGAAAAAGTAAAAAAAAACATAAACTTATTTTTCACAAAACAACCTCACAGAAACATGGGTTTGTAACAGGAGTGGTAGACTTAAATACCCACTATATTTGTGTATAAAACAGAGATAACATAAATAAAATAACATAAATAAAATACATCGTTTTTAGCTTATACAATAAGAGAACCAACCAACACATTAAACAATGTTGGTTTCAAATGGCATTACAAATTACAAATTACAAATGGCATCAGTTATAACCACAGTGTGAAAATTATTAGAACATTAACAGAGTAGGTCAAGGTTATGAGCAATTAAAAATATCAGGTATATAATGATTAAAATAAAACTGAAGTGTGGATGAGCCTTGTCCTAACTTTGACTGGAGCAGAGTACATCATTACAGACTAGTCACTAAAACAATATTAAAACCGCACTTAGTGGCTGTAAGTATTCTGACACATGATCAGGAATTACCAGTTAGGAATTACCACAGCAGATTGTCCTCATTTGATTTGGCATAGTTTTTATGCCTGATGCCCTTCCTGACTTAACCCTTCCTATTTGTCAGGGTTTCGGACCGGCACTACAATGCACTGGTTTATGTGTCATAATGGCCAGGAACCTACAGGACAATGCAGCATCTCTAATTTACCTGGCTGCATGTTTTTAGACTTTTTAGACACAGGGAGAACATGCACACAGAAAGGATTCTTGTGGTCAAACCCAGGACCTTCTTGCTGTGAGACCCACTGAACCACCATGCCATTGTGGTTGGAAATCTCATTTAAATCTCAATAAATCAACTCTATGTGATCTTTTCATCTATGACAACTCATCAGAGAAATCTAATCACAGAATTTTAAAGTATGTCTGTGGGAGTTTGGGTTGCAAGAAGGTCCTGGGTTTGATCTCCAGGTCTGGGTCTTTTCGAGGTGGAGTTTGCATATTCTTCCTGTGTCTGTGAGGGTTTCCTCACACAGTCCAAAAACATGCACGTGAGGTGAACTGGAGACACTAAATTGCCCATGAATGTGTTCTATATAAGCTGTGTACTAATGAAACTTGTGTAACTTGTAACCATTTCCTGTCATGAATGTAACCGAAGTGTAAAACCCTAATAAACGAACTAAACTTTGGGAATTTGTGCCCACTCAGTCAAAAAAGCCTTTGTATACTTAGGACAATTGTTAGCAGTTTGGAACACATGAATTCAAATTGTGTACAGTCCACATTCTGCACAAATACAGCTAAATATGTTTTCATTAGCTCACTTTTAATACTACTATTACAGCTACAATAAAACTTAATTGAGCACATCATTCATTGAGATTCTTTCTTGCTCCTTCATTTCTCTTCTTTCACTTTTTTATATTTTTTATGTGTGTTTGTCTCACTGAAAAAGGTTGCTTTTCTTTTCCTCCATCCACTCACACACGGAGAGACTGGCACATTTGAGCGCCAAACAATTAGTCTCAATTAAAAAAAGAGGTGCCAAGGGCTGTAACTGTGGGAAAGTTGCTATGTTAGCACGTGCTTTGCTTAACCAGCATTTGTGCACTCTCCGATTGTGTTTATTAATTATGATAGTGTGAGTATGAGTTCTTAAAGGATTGTAAACGCAGAGTGATTACAACAAAGCCTTATTAGGATGGGATGCAGTTTTTGGAGAGTACATGTGTGCGCGGTATGAGTGTGTGTAGGGGGGGTTCTTGTTCTGTCCTTGGCCCTTTGTTCACCGCCAGTATGTTTTTCTGGCTCTGGCGCCGCATAGAAACTGGGAGGTAGCAACATCAAAAGTTTTTTTAATTACAAAGCTTTTTATTTGATAAAAGGAAGAGTAAGCTCGTCATAAAATGTTCACATAAAAAGTCCATGATTTATGTTACGCTCATACACCAACAAAGAGAGTCTGATTAAAACTAAGGAAGTTAGAGGTACAGAAAGCTTTGGCATTCTGTAGTCCTGTCCAATGACATGGACCCCTTGAGCAAGACCCTGAGCCCTTAATTAAGCCTAAGAGCAAAGCCCTTAACTCTCGATTGCAAGTCACTTTGGCTAAAAGCATCTGCTGAATGCTTTAAATGTGTAAAGCTAGTTCATGATTAATTAAAATTTGACGTTCTGGCAAGTGGCAGCAGAAAATGAACAGTAGCGTAGAGTAAAAAAGTAAATTACTAGGTTCAAACTTGAGAATAAATTTTGTCATGCCGCACAAAAACTAGTACACTTGTTTGTAATAACAGCATCTCAGTGCACCATTATGAACCAAGCTAAATTGAGGAAAATATGGCACTTAAAAGTAACAAGCTAAAATGGAATGTTCTTTCTTTGGGGAAGTAAGAACAAAGCCCTGAAATAGATTGGTGGTCTTTTGCAGGAGCAGGTTCTGGGCTTGAGCAATGGCTGCAATCCTCAATTTCTTAGACGTAATACAATTGTAAGTCCCTTTAGGTTAAAGTGTCTGCAATAGTACATTTAATGTAAATGTGCCATGTTTCTCAATTGAACCAGCCCTGCCGTGATCCTAACCACTATGTGTTAGGATTTGTGGACAGGACACAAAGATGCAGAGTGCAAGTTAAACAAAAGTATTTATTAAATATTAAATAAAGGTTTACAAGAATAATGACTACTCTTCAAATGAATAAACTACAAAAAAAACCCGATATGATGGATTTATCATATCTTCAATCTCGGTTCAATCTCGAGAAACTGAAAAGAAACTCTCTCCAGGGCTCGGTGGTTATCAACCCGAGCACATGATTTGCACACTTGCCGCCTGCGGGTACAAGAGTGGTGCCGGTGGGGAGGGGTGTTAAAGTGCCGGCAGGTGGGGGATTCTTGGCAGGCATCGTGGGGTTCCTCCAGAAACAGCAGACCTGCATATAGGAAAAGAGGGAGAACGGCCACAATGCGCCGAAGTGCAGGCTCATGATCACATTACCACATGAGAATAAAAATATGGTGTATGACCACATGAAGTGCCAAAGCACTTGACATAGCAGAATCCTGGGGCTCTGCAACACAGGGGACGATCCTCATGACCCCTGAAGCTCCGGGAGCAGATGCGACCGAGTGATGAGTGGCTGCAGCATAGGGGCAATATTCGGAGCCTGAGCAGCAAAGGAGGTGCGCGACTGTAACGAGGTGGGCTAACGAGCGGCTGAGTGCTCTCTCGAGGGCATGGAAATCACTGTCCGTAACCACACAACTAGTTACCTCAACTCTCCTAGGTTTACACCTCTTGCCCCTCTAAACTGTCTTAGCAGGTACCACAAACAGGCCTTAAGGAACTTAAGGTTATATCATTTTTGTAATATAACCAGAACCTGAATCAGAAACACCTGGAATCAAGTATGAAAATAGTTCTGACATGTCGTCACAGTACGATCATAAACAAAACAAATTTTTCAAGAGAGGCAAAAAAAACGATGTCAACCGTAGAATCAAGCAGCTCAATTTAGATACAATATAGTACATTTACCACTGCACATAACTCATCTTAGGTAAAACAGAGATTTCAGAGTTCACTCAAAACATAACCATAAACAGTTAGCTTTAAGGAAGTTTGCTAGCAGACAGCAGTAAGCAGATAGCCGACTAGTAAATAAGCAAAGCAAACGTTACAAAAACACAAAATCACACATGCTTGTGACAAATTAATGTAGTATTATAATCTCGACGTTAAAATGAGAACTTTAGACAATAGAGATGCTCGTTATTCATCTTTGCATTTGTCTTTTTGATTATCGCTTCTCAAATACTCTTATGAACAGAGTTGGCAGTTAGCCTTTTAACCTTTATCTTCTCTGTTCCATTTGCTGCAGCAATCATCCAGGTCACACATGCACACACACGCACACACACACCGCTAGGTCAAAGACCGGTGTCATTAAACTGAGGTTGCTACACGTCATGGTTCCGTGTTACAAATACTCTTGAACATGCCTTTCATCGCCAGTTCCTAAAGGTGCTGAGAACAAACCAGCAGCCCTGAACCTGCTATACAGTCAACAGTAAACCGCTCAAAATGCCTGTAAATTCCTATTTATATACCAAATTTGCTGTCAAAGTGCTTATTTTCTGTTGTAAGTATTATTATTATTATTGTTATGATTATCTATGCCTCCTCTCTATGGCTGTCAATGCATGCTTAGTGCTCTCCCACTGTCACACCGCTTGAAGGTTTGGTTGGAACCTTCTCAACCAATCAGCACGGCTGATCCGGTGGTGGGGGCAGGAGTTAAGGCTTAGAAACTGTAGATGTTCATTCACTCTGAATCTCACTCCCCCAATTTATCTCAGTGCTGGGCTTTAGACTAACTGTTTGCACTGATTGCATTGGTGCGCCCTAACTTCTTCTTTTATTATTATTCATTCTTTTCATCTTATCTAGTCATCTGCAGGCTTCTCACCTCACTGTCCGACTGTAGCACACACATTTTCAACTGTATACACATACAGGGATATCTGGACCATGGCCAATCAGTGGGGATCCCACCCGTAGGGTCCTGCCCCCTGCCCTTCCCCATCTCTGATTGGTTTAGACCACAATATGGTACTAATGTGTGTATGTTTAACCACAGGGAGACTTGTCGCAGAGACTTTTTCCCTCAGCTGGTCTCACCAATGAGAAATTAGGTTGCACGTGCGACCAAATTGGTCATACTCTAGAGCTCTGTGGTGTGTTGTTAAAACTCCTCGGCTTTTGTACAAGCTCCTTTGTTATTGCAAGCTGATGCTTCTGTTAATAAGCAGTTTTGTTCAGTCTTCTCTGAAATAGCAACACTCTTTTCAGTTAAAAACACTTTAGAGATGTCAATTACATTAATACACCACTTACCACAGACCGGCTTGTATCACTGGACCCATGTTACATCTGTATGTACGTACTGTCATTTATGAAATACAGTGGAATTTTGCCCCACCTACGCTGTTGGACGACACGGTGGCTTAGTCCTTTCTGTGTGGAGTTTGCATGTTCTCCCCGTGTCCGCATGGGTTTCCTCCTGGTACTCTGGTTTCCTCCCACAGTCCAAAGACATGCTACCAAGTTGATTGGAGAGACTGAATTGTCCTAGATGGACTGGCGCCACATCCAGGGTGTTACCGTGTGCCTTGCGCCCATTTAAGGAGCTGGGATAGGCTCCAGCACCCCTCCCCGACCCTAATTAGGAAAAGGGGTTAAAGAAAATGAACTCAACTGAACCTACGGTGTTCATACTGGAATAGGCATCGTAAGTGTGACGTGATGGTGGACAACAACTCTAG
>JAYDZG010000039.1:8112811-8125956 GCA_034509265.1 Microcambeva bendego
CCAAGAGCGGGATGTGGATCCACCCGCTCGGCTCCACCATCTCCAGCTGCTGCTCACACACACACACACACACACACACACACACAAACACAAACACACACATATATACAAAGTCACCACCTGGATGTAACTTAGCAAACAGGTACGAGCCTCCTATTGGATAATTATTGCCTTGGCGATTATCTTTCAGCTGGCAAGTTATTTAACCCCAACTGGTGCAATGAGTTGCTTCTCATGTCTTAAACGACCATGTCGAAAGACACATCCCATGGTCGTAGACAAGATGTTAGTCTGTTTGAGAAGGGTTTAATCAGGGCTATGTTTAATAGTGACAGTAAGAGAATCTTCACACGCACAATGTGAAGGGAACTCAAGGGATTGGGACTGAATAGCTCCTTACGAAAACCACTAATTAGTAAGGCTAACCAGAAAAAAAGGCTTCAATTTGCTAGGGAGCATAAGGATTGGACTCTAGAGCAATGGAAATAAATCTTCTGACATTGCAGAAGCAGCGAATGCATGCCGTAATCAAAGCTAAAGGTGGTCCAATGAAATATTAGAGTGTGTGACCTTTTTTTGGTGGCGACTTTTTTTTTGGCCAGGCAGTGTATATATGTCATAACACTTCATAGCAAGTATTACAGCAGTGTTATCAGCATCTGTTAAATGAATGTGAAAGTATGTGTGTGTGTTTGTGCGTGTGTTTGTGTGTGTGTGTGTGTGTGTGTGTGTGTGTGTGTGTGTGTGTGTTTGTGTGTTTGTGTGTGTGTGTGTGTGTGTGTGTACCTTCTCCCCAGCAGATCGTTCCTGCAGCAGGAGCTGGTGAAAGGTCACCAGTTTGTTCTTGAGGAGCTGTAGCTTGGCACTGAGTGCTCTCTGCTCTTCGTCATGAACTGGTGCAGAGAAACTCGCCACCTTCTCCTCAATCTCCACAAACATCTCCTACACAAACCAGAAAGCTTTTCATCATACAATATTTGGGCTGAACCAATTCATCCTTTGTGTACGTGTTTTTAAAATATGGCAGAGACATTTTTGTTTTAGAGATTGTTTTCACCTTAGCTTGCACCATAAAGCAGTCTGATGTGAGTCTGAACTCACAAGCATACAACGAAGAGAGAAAGTACACTCCTGTGTGAGAGGTTATTGAGTTAAGCTATAAACTTGGAGAAGGATCATGGTCCAGAGGATGAAGATGATACAATAGTCACGTAAACCGAGTGTCATGTGCAGTCAATATGTGTGAGAGAAAGCATGCTCAGCTTAGTACTTTTCTACAGTCCGATGTAAACACCACTCTGTTTATTAGAAAATTGCCACTGTGAAAGTGAAAATTAGAATTAGACCAGACACTTAACAAAAAATACAGGCTCGTCTCATGTTACTTTGTGGCACTTAGCATATGCTTTTATCCAGGCCACTTATATCCGTGATGAATACAATTCAAGCAATTGAGGGTTGAGTTCAAATAGTGACATCCTGGTGATAGTGAGGCTTGAACCAGCTTATGATTACAAGTCCAGTACCTAACCCCTGATCCCTACTCATTTCACTCTCACACAACATTATGACCAACTGCCCAATATTGTGTTTCCAGTTTTGCGGCCCAAACAGTCCTGCAAATGAAATGCACTAAATATCATTTCTATAGACTCCTTTCTATCAGAGCCTGAATTTATTTCTTCATCAATTTGCGCTATAGTAGCACAGTCCAGCCTTCGCTCCCCACGTGCATCACTGAGTCTTGGTCACCCATTAACCTGTCTACAATTTCCTTTTTTGGACCTTTTTTATAGACATTGATCACCCCACAAGAGCTGCAGTTTTGGAGATGTTCTAACCCAGGTGTCAAGACAACACAATTTAAGAAATCCCATCCAACCTTTAATTCATAAGACACAGCCACCTGTCAGTTAGGAGCCTGGCCATGCCTTTGGCACACTTAAGATTTGAACTCCTGAGTTTGAACTCAATAATGATACAATGTATACACAGCTATGTTTTAAGCTTAAAAAATAACTTTGAAAATGCAAACTTCTCTCAGTGTGGTGGGAGTACAGTTTGTGGCCTCAGACATTTTTCTTTAGAACCTTACTAATAATACATTGCGGAAACCGCAATTGTTCTCCTCAATTTTTATGAATTATTTCATAACAATATGTAATTTTTATTAATAAAAAATGTAACTTAATTTCCATATAAAAGCAACTGTAGAGGGAAAAGCTTCAGATAGTGAAATACCCCTGTACTCTGAGGCGGGAAATTTGAAAGTTGCCAAGCACAGCAGGTTATTCATTTCTTCTTCTGCTGCTTTATGACACATCTCTGGCAAATCTCTGCATTGTCATTGTATTTTCCCTACTTGACTGAATTAAAGAACATCTTGGGCTAACGCAGGCATTTCAAATGCTAGCACTGCTTTACATTCTTTAATGTGTAATGTGTAATGTCTTAAGCTGAGTTCTAAATGAACTAAAAGTGTTCAGGGGGCATATTTGTATATAAAATTGGCATTTTTACTACACCCAACATGCATTTTTTTCCACAAGTCTAGGGTGCTCTACAAACCTGTGAATTTCGCTGGTTTACTGTAATTACTTTAACCCAGGGTTAGCGGCAATCTAACAATAATGCACGTCTATGAACTTCTACAATAGTACAGCTACAGTAAAAATGCATTAAACAATCCCATGTCGGAGTAACCTGTACCTGCAGTGAGGAAATAAATGTATAAATGTTATTTGCTCCTCTTTGCATTATGACGAAGGTCATTAGATAACTGATCTAGGTCTTTGTCTATTCTCTGAAATATTGATGCTGGAGTCTGATTACACAAACACATCTGAATACAGAGGTTTCAGCAAGCCTTGGGTGAGTTTCCTCTCTCTTTTACCCAATCGTCAACAAATTTACATGAACATTTGCAAAACTTAAAAGAACAAATAATGTAAAACAAGGAGGGGGGTTGTTTCATTGTGTACTGAAATATATGGATCGTCCAAATGGTGGAAATCAGATGCCATTAAATCCGAATTATAAGCTCTAACAGACATAAATTACTTCTCCTCAACCTCACTGTTTCCAACCACAATATAAAAGTACAGATCACGGTTAGGCCTTATGTGCATGTGTCCATTTTAACCTGAAATGCAGGTTAATGTGAACTTTACATTCCTCAGATTCTCCCAGCTGGCAAACAGGAACCTTCAAATCCTCTTGAAAACAATAGAAACCTTGCTGTCGATGCGCTCAAACGTTCAGAAAAAGTTCGTTTCAGTTCCGTGGTTACATATTAGACAGTTCTTGTAGTAAGTGTGAGAGGACAGGGGAAGTGGTTATTTCCTTACAGCTACAGAAATAGTTCCTTAATGCCCTGACCAACTCACTTCATCAGTACTACTGAATTAGTGTGTTTTGTGTATTAGAAGCTTTGTGTTTGTTCACTGCCTGTATAGTATGTGGCTTTTGCATGTGAATACATGACAGAAGGTGAGAGAGTGATGTGTCTACTCTGCACCCGTAAAAACAAATATGTCTTAATCCAAATAGTAATGGAAACTTATATTGTGCATAATTGAGGCTGATTACTAAACAGGCTAAGCTAAGTAGGTACTAAGTGTGGCCATTTTGGGGAACCAGTCAAATGTTAGCACTCAAGTTTATGCCCAAATTTGATGCCTTATGTGTTTCCCTTAAGTATCAACCTTTTTTAAAAAAACAAAGTATTTTTATTGGTGATGTTTAACATATACAATACACAAACCCTCTCCCACACCCCCAGACCTGCATAAAGAAATTTGATGTATACAACTTGACAAGGTATATATTAATTTAAGATAAACACACACTGCATATTATGGACATACTGACTCTTAATGGGTCATACTTCCAGCTTCTATTTCTTTCACAAATGGCAAAAAAGGTTGCCAAATAAGTACGAAATCTCTGCACTTATCCTTGAAAAGAGCATTCATTTTTTTTCTTGTATAACCTCGCTGATCCATTGGGTGTAAGTTGGGGGAAGAAAATATCTCCACCTAAACAGTATTAATCATCTGGCTTATAAAGTACAAAAAGCCAGTTAGTTATGCTTATAATAGTTTAGGCTGACATCTGATGGCAGAACACTAAATAGTGCAACATGAGGTGAATAGTCCAATGGAATTTCCAGAACTTCAAAACATATTTATTAGATTTGCAGGGTCTTGTGTGCATATATCACATGTATGATCTAAATTTGGTCTACTTTTGGATAATCTTACTTTAAATTTTACTCCAATGAAGTAGATTTACTACTTTAAATTGCACAACAGAATTCTGTTAACAAACAGCCTAGGGAAATAACTTAAGTGTGTTGCATAGAATCCCTCAGACAGTTCACTTAACCTTGATCTCCACTCTGATTTAGGAGCGCTGTAAGTAACACACCTGCATGAGACAAGTTAATATGTGGATCAGCTTTGTGAACTGTCAATGTCAAGCAGTCAAACAGCAGAAGGAGAATGCAAAACGAGGGCCTACATGATGCCCAAGTGTTACCCACTGAGCCGACCGCTTTTATAAACAATATCCATGCTATATACTCATTTGACCAAATAATGATAACCACTGTACAGCCTTAAAGAGTAACTACACCCTAAAACTTGATTTTACGCAAATCAGTCAATGTTCCCTGCCCCTGACGACGCCCACCCGTGTCGAGCTCACAAATTCGAGAAGCACATGAGCTAAAAGCGAGGAAGTATTTTGTTGTCGTTTTGGATTGTGTTGTATACCTGTTGTCTCATTGCATTTATCTTGCTATTGAGTGTTCTAGTTATTACTTTACCTGATTACGTTTAAGTTAGTTATAGTTAATTATTGTAAGTTTTACCATTTTATGCAAGGCTACTTTAGCTAGTTAAGTTATTCAGTTAGCTAGCTTTATTTACTGTTTAGTCATTCTAATGTTTTTTTTTTCAAATTATCTAACTTAGTTAGTATTTTTAGATTGAGCTTTTTGGATTAAGAGCAATGGTTACTTTCAAAAGTAACAGTTGACTGTGTCACTCTCCATGTTTTCTAATCAGCAGCCCTCTGTCCCATCCCTAGGCCAACACGTTACTTTGTTGCCCCTACCAAAGTGTCCCTTCAATTGTTAAGAATTTTTCAAACTCGAACCTGGGGTGGAGTTACCGTTTAAAGACCAAAACCTAATCTACCTACTCACCCTACGTCAATAAACCCTGCATCTGTTTACTCTAAATCCTCATTCGAATCTAAACATGCAGCAATTCCAAACATGACACACCCACACACACCTTCCTAATGACTACAAGCCAGTAGTTTCACTAAGAGATCCACTAAACATTATATAATGCTTCTGTGCAATGTCTACGCAGACATGATTGGTGATGTCTGAAGTAGTTTGACACCTTGTCCAGTTTTTCCAGGTGTGAATGGACTCACCATGACCCAGAGAAAGGATTTGATGATGATCAAAGATGAATATGCAAAGAGACTTACAATTGAGGGTTGAGGGCCTTACAACAGTAGCAAGCTGGCAGATGTGAGGCTTGAACCAGCAGCCTTCTGACTATTAGGCATGTACCTTAACTGGTGATCTACCACTGCGCTGCCCGACATTACTTATATTTGTTTATGCCTATATGTAAACAGTACAGTCACAGCATTATGACCAAAATAAACACTGTGTGACTCAGTAAAGTCCTGGTAGGTTTTCACAGGTATCCAAAGCCATGCAGACTGCATTAGGATCTATAGAGTAAACATAACAATCAAGGTGGTCCCACAGAAGCTGAACTGGGTTCAAGTCTGGGGGAAATAGTACTTACAGTGCTAAATATTACCTGCCAGGTTAGTACTTGGAAATGTTGGGCATGGTCTTTCAACCAATGTCAAATATTTCTAGTCATTTCTACCCCAAGGAAGAGAGATTGGCTGGTGGTCCTAAAGTCTAAAAAGATGCTTTTAGACAATATATTTTGTAAAAAGCGCTGTACAAAATGAAATTGACTTGACTTAATACTCATCGTTAAAAGTTGCAAGTGGCCATAATAATGTGAGTAAAATAATGCATGCAAATTTGAAGTAAAGTTTGAAGATGCGCTCAAATCCATACTATATATAACTAGTTATTTAAAGACCCCCAAGGACACAAATATTTAACACACTCATGATGTAAGAGGACTGTGAGGTTGCTCACCTGGCAAGTTTGGAGCTGTTGCTCTACACTCAGCACATCGCTGTCCAGACAGAGCCGGGCCTTTTCCAGCCAGACCTCCATCTGTGCTGCTCTCTCATGGCAGGAATGAAACTCGGTGGGTGAAATACCGGAATCCTGGTTTTCATCTGCAACCTAAACACAACAGGTGTAAACGACAGACGAGAGGAGACGTCACTGCAGGTATGAGCAGGAAGGTGATATCCAAACACTGTGTGTGTGTCTAATGCAGTGGGTGTGTCTGCTGACTCAGAGACAACTAGAAATACTGCATATCACATATACACATATCATACATGCACATTCAGGCACACAGACTACTTCGGGCTGAACATTTATGGTCCTTATCTACACTTGTAAGTACACACACACACACACACACACACACACACACACACACATAATCCGTACATCTCTGTCCTTCGTACTCTCTCTCATGTTTTGACTCTCTCGCCCTGACTGCCTGCTCCAATGTTTTAAACCCTCTAAGCTGGTCCCGCCCACCTGTAGCTAACAGCACTTCCTGAAAGTGCCACTGGTAACTCAGCCAGCTCAAGTGACAAGGAACACGCAGAACTACCACGCCACCTCAGGCAAAGGTCCTGTATTGTCTGTGTGTGCATGAGAAGAAGTTTTCACTTCTCCTATTCGCCAACGTCCGCTTACAAATTTACAAAAGCAAGCATTACACAATGCTACTCAATATGTGTACGCTAGAATGCTGTGAATTTTTTTTTTGTTTTTATTTTTTATTGTTTTGTCACTTTGACATTTTAAAACTAAAACTCCAAATGGGAAACAAATCCCACAGCTACTTAGAATTGGCAAGCTAGACAAAATGTGTCAACCTTTTTACCCTTTTCAAGAGTATGATTCCAAGTCTGCCATGCAGCCACTTTTGGGTCCTTGAACAAGACCCTTAACCCTGTCTGCACCAGAAACGCTGTACAATAGCTGATTCTGCACTCTGACCCCAGATCAAAACAGGCTGGAATATGCAAAGAAGGAATTTGGTTGTACTGAACATGTGTTTATTTATATATGACAAATAAAGGCTGTACATTCTACAGGATATACATTTATATTTGAATTCCTGCTGCTAGATATTTCAAATAATTTTTTAAAAACTTTTTTTTAACATTTAGATTTTAGTTTAAATGAGTTGCTGCTCATTTCATACATGTTTATATTTCATAATTCTCTGCTACTATGTTTCAATGCTTTTTCACCAACTTTTTTTTATTTCATTTAAGCGTTCACTAGTGTATACTAAATGACAATAAAGTTTGTAAGTCTTACACACCAGGGGGATTTACTGTAGCCAATTTATTGACTCCCACAAAAAGACAGAAGAGAGAGCTGGAAGTGATGGAGCTGAAGATGATTCTTATTGGGAGTGAGAATGGATGCAGGTAGGATGTTTCAGAGACAAACTTAATAGGGCCAGGTTGAGAAAGTTTGGGCATGTGTAGATGAAGGAAGAAAGGTCTGATGTTAAGGAAACAGCTGCCAGAATAAGAAGTAGAAGAATTCTTAAATGGTGACTTCAAAGGGTACACCAAGAATGTGACACTACATCATACTATACAATGGTAGAGAAGATAAGACACATGTGGTCCACATTATCATGTCTCTAAGAATGTGATGTCCAGGCTGGATTACACCCAGTAGAGCCATGTTGAATCATGCCAGACTATGTGACATTGTTTCATGAGTAAGGCCCTACCCAAGTCACAGCTGTGGAAATCAAGACATTTTCCTGTTCAATTGGCTCTGAAAATCATTTTTTTTATTTCTGTATTCAAATGTCTCATATTTACTGGTTCATTTGATAGGTGATGTAGTCCTAGCAATCCTACGGGAATTAAGTTAGCAATCACTTAGTCAAAATGACCAATAAATCAAAGTGTGAAGCAGCTTAAATTTAAACTCAAAACACTTCCAATCATTTTTGTGGATGCAGGTGGGGACATGTCGAAGCACGGATGAGTATTTCCGTATTTGAACAGAACATGAAGGCCAACACTGTTGCTGAATGTTCTCGGTTTTCCTTCAGCCTTTAAGTTCGGCTGTGCTGTGTATTGTAGCTTCCACTTATTCTATCATTTAATGTAGTAGTGTTATTTGGTGACTGCTGTGAAATTTGGTGCTTTTCTGTAAAAATCTGTGAAATCTGTGATACGCCCATGATATTAAGCAAAAGTTTCCATGAATTTAGTAGGGCCCTAATTATGACCATGGTAATCATGATCCTGAAAAAGTGTATCTTAGATGCTTAGCTTTTGCTTTATCTTAGACTTATCAAGGTCTTATCAAGGTTTTGCTCAGACTCACCAAACAGGTTATTTTGGGGAGGAAATATCCAGGAACTATTATGATTTGTACATGGTACGTACAGTTTTACATAGTATGTACATTTAATTTCACTTTTTAAAACTGTTATCAACAGCTTTTTCCAAGTCAGAGTGGCAGTGTGACCAGTTCTACAAAGAAACACTACAGAATGGATGGGTCAACAGGGTGGCAATCCATTACATGGGTTAAGCCATTCAACAAAGTCAATCAAATCTGTGTGGGTGCCTAGTTGACTAATAGTGATCTATTATGCTAAGATCCTGGTTTGAATCTCAGTGATGGTGAATTAATAGTTTGGTTCTCTGCACCCCTGAGTGCCCCATTTACATAAGATTATGACCATTGACAGCTGAATAACACTGATTATCTCTTTATCATGGTGCCCGTTAGTGGATGTGATATATTAGGCAGCAAGCAAGATGATCATAAGGATTTGAGTGAGTTTGATAAGGGCCAATTTGTGACAGCTGGGTCAGAGTATCTCCAAAACTGCACATCCGGTTGGGGTGTCCCACTCTGCTTATTAAAAGTTCAGGGAAAAAATAAGTGGTGAAATGGTGTAGCTATTGTAGCTCAGATTGCGGTCAGATGTTAATGCTGGTTCTGGTAGAAAGGAGTCAGAATACACAATGAACTTTAGATTGTTGCATATGGGGCAGCATAGTAGCAGACTGGTGAGTTAGGAAGGTGGTCACACTGTTATGTCTGATTAATGTATACATACTGTATAAATATTTTCTGTTCAGTTGTTTAGTTTAGTAAATTGTATTGGCTTGTGCTACATGTAATCGATGGAGAGTACAAATGAAAGCTTGTAAATTCATTCTTAATGTTAGCATGTGAGTTTTGGATCAGTACAGTAGGTTTAGGGAAGATGCATGGGTGAGATATTGGGTTCAAAAGGCTGGATTAAATGAGGGTAACTCACCACCTGGTTTACCAGGACGTTTGCTGTCCTTTCACGGTGAGGTGAGCACGTTACCCCAATGCATGCCATGTCTTCCAATAAAGGTGCACAAGGGGTAAGGTTTGGTGCAAGTCTTTCTTTGGCCAAATAGACAGATGCCTCAGATAAGGTCAGCGGTCCTTGAGATTTTGCATGTAATGTTTTTGTATCTTTGGGCTGTTCTAAATGAGCGGATGAGAGTGTGTGTGTAGTTTGCAAGAGTATATGTGTTTTGCTGGTGTGCATCTTCAGCACCTCTGGTTTGATATGCTCCCCCTCCTGAACACCCCGCTCCTGACACAGAAAGAGAAAGAGACGAGCGAGTAGATCACTTTGGAGGGTTTGTTTTCATATTTTCTTTTCATTTTTATTTATGTTAAAAAAACAGACGCTGGAAGGAAGTAAAGAAAGCATAAGCAGGGCTAATGATGGAATCAGTGCTTTTACATGGCAAAAAAAGACATAGACTCTCAGGAAAAGCATAAAGTAGCCTTTATTTTCCTAAACTGCAGTGAATTAATAAGTAAGCAAAACCCAGTTATAAAAATAATCATTTAAGGCTCGGAGCACTCAGTATAATACAAACTGCTGGATCATGATTTTCATGATTTGTAACAATATTAATCATCTTAGTAAGTCAAGTAAATGCAAAATAAAGCTTTACAGGTAAAGTAAAAACATGCCACAAAGGATGACTGACACTATTTTTGTATATTTAGTACACAAGGCACGAGTTATCATGCAATTCAGTCAATAAACTTGCATCTTTATGGAAATAAAGGCACTTCAGTCTTATTTTCATTATTAATATTTTTCTTGTAAAAGCTTGAAAGTGCTGGAGGGATAAACTGTCATTTATGTGTAATAGTACCACAATCCAACACAGGAAACAATAAAAACATGTAGAGTCAGATTTCAGAAATATATCTACTAGCTGATCCATCTTATTCTACTGTTGTCATGGTGTTACTTTAAAATAAAACATAATAGAAAAGATACTGCTTACGGGGGATTAAGAATAAACTAGGAAAATAGTAAGAACTCAGTACGCCTAACAATTAACCTAACATATAAATTCTGGTTAATGGTAAAAACAGCATTTTTAATATTATGAAATGAAGTTTTGAATGTTCAAAAATACAATTGTGTTTTTTACACTTGAACGGAACAGCCATGTAAAGACACTGAAATTGAAATTAGAGTTTTAGTTTCAGAAGGGTACTGATAGCAACGTTTCAGTGTAGGTTATAACCCAGTTTTAGTTCAAGAGTCAGAAGTAAGTGATCTATTTCTAGAAGATTCCAGAGATAGAGTAAGCTGCAAAAGATCTTATATGTAAAGGTTCTAGGTTTAACCAGTACAGAAGCAGGAGTTGTAGTCCTGAAAGAAGTGAAAAGTTCCAGCAAAGAGAACTCTAGAGTGTTAAGAGACCACACACTTCTGCTGGCCTCTGGAGGGAGACTTGGAGAGCTCTCTAACGAATGGAGGGTTGGTTACCGGCTCAGTGGAGGGAGACTGTGTTTGGACAGTGGCCGCTTCAGTCACTTCAGCTGCAGCTTCTGATGGACTCGACTCTGAGGCCAACTCAGCTTCAGCACCCTAAAAGTGACAAAATAAATTATTTTGTTTACACATCATTGGACTACACTTGAGCAGCAAGCAGCACATCAAACCGGTAAATATCAATGTAACAAAAGTACACACACAGAAGTACATGCAGAAATGCTACTTAATTATGCAAAGACTTTCCAGAAGCGGCATCAACTTCTCTGGGCTCTGAGGCATCTAGAATGGACCATCTCACAGTGGAAATGTGTTTTGGGGCAGATGAATCAGCATTCGAGAATTTTTTTTTCAGAAAAATTAAACAATCGAGCCTAAATCAACAACACGTCCAATTGCCAGGGTCTGTCATAGTAGGGCTGTGTCAACATCTGCATTTTTCAACAACTGGTACTGGACTGGCCTGTCTACAGTTTTGTCCCAATAGAGCATGTGTGGAAGAAAACAAAACATAAAATATGCAACAACAACCCTGTACTGTTGCACATCTTAAGACCTGTTTGCAGGAAGAATGAGACACAATAAAAGCTACAATGCTAAATCACTAGGCATACCCTGTGCCAAAATATCCTTCAAGTCTGGTGAAAAGGAATAGAAATTTATAAAGTGAAATGGAATTACAAATTTGGAAATGCTTCACTGTTTTGACTTTTTGGAATATGTTGCAGCTCTGAAATGCATGAATGGATTGAGCTGAAAAAAAACCCCATGAAATATATCAGGTTCATACTGTCTGTCTGCAATGAAATAAAAGTCAAATTAAACGCAAGAAATATTTTTTTTGTATTTAATCTGCATTTTTAATACTTTCCCAAATGTTCTGATTTTGGTTTGTAAATTCCTCGTTTCTTAATGCACACATAGGCAATCAATTTATTATGCCCCTATTATTATGTCCCCGCTGTATGACAAGCTTAAAACCTACTATTAATAACCAGATAAAAGATACTTTATTAATCATGCAGGAATACTTCCAGGTTAATTTATATAAAAATATTTTAATCACAGTTCTAGCCTGAGTTTTCATAGGGTGGAATTTACCTTGGTATCTGTTTCCTCAGTATCAGGCTCTGTGGATCCTGCAGTAGTAGCAGCAGCAGCAGCTCCTATACCAGAGTCCTACAAAATCAAACATCAAACTTTTTTAAAGTCAGAAACTTAAGACTCACTAATGCAAAGTTAAGATTACGCTAGACCTTTCAACATGATATCTGTCAGTGATTTTTATTTGCATGTGTTCCAAAGTTCTCAGGTACACAGTGCAACCGTGATGCAACGTGAACGGCAATCTCTCAAGATGCAAACGTGTGACTATGGTGCCACCTAAAGGTGGTTTCGAGAGAACATGCAAACGTGATGCAAGAAAAGTGGTTTACACCGAGACCTGAAGAACAGAGATGAAAGAAAACACAAAAGCAACATATACAGGCAGAAGGTAGAAATAATGTATCTGGTAAATGATACAGAGGAAGAAGGAAAGGGCCTAAATAACTTCACAAGTACTATTGTTCTAAACTAACAAAGACAAATATAATCAGAATGTGTGACTTGTAAATAACCATAATACAAATCCATACAGAACAAATAGGTCCCCTAAGATTATCAGCAAAATGAGAGGCACGAAGGAAACTCAACGTCTTGAGCACACCAGTGCTAAACTGAGGCCTCTTCATAGAACTATTTTAATTATTTCCAGCTGTTATTAAAATCATTTCAGCTGTTAAGTTAAATGTTCAATGTGACTTTATATGGATGTTCTATGGCAGCCGCCATCTGCATGATTTTAAAACATGGGTGAAGACAGGAGTACCCAAGGGAAACCCATGTGGGCATACAGAGAAAAAAGACACCCAATGCAACTATCAAACCAAGCTTCTAATAAACCATAATCAATTACCCCCCCCCCCCTCCCACACACACACACACACATACACACAAAGAAGTGATGAACACCTACACATTCTAGTTATCTGTTCTATAACACATTCTGTTGATGTGAAGTTTTTAGCCTGGTGGTGAATGCAGGAATATAATGACATACAGAAATGAGAAACGGTG
>JAYDZG010000039.1:8128916-8140260 GCA_034509265.1 Microcambeva bendego
CCTGTGGCCTGCTTAATAATGTGGAACATCCTTCTTAAATAGTTTTCCTTTAATTGGGCTCACCTGGCAAACTAATTATCACAGGTGTCTGAGATTGATTTCAGTCATCCAAAGAGCCCTGAGACACAATACCATCCATGAGTTTAATTGAGAAACAACTTTTTTTTATGACACTTAAATCCAATTTCCAAAATAATTTGGAACGTGGTGTAGATAGCGACTGCTAGAGTCTGGCTGAGGAACACACGGAGTATAGCTTGATTAGCCGTACTAGACTGACAAGTCCAAACATGGAAGAGGTTTAATGGCCTGTCTTAACTATGCCATGAGGAGCTAATTGTAGTGCAAAACATAGAGGGATTGTAATGGAGAATTGTTCGTGACTCAGTTGTGAGAAAAGGGGACAAAATGCAATTACATACATGTCTCAAACAAGTGTAAAATATTTTTGTGTGTGTGTACCTGCTCTAGCTCTAGTAGTTTCTTCAACAGGAGCTCAGCCTTGCTGAACACAGTGAACGAGTTTTCTGCTCCTTCAGGCAATCCCAGTCCAGTTTTACAGTTCTGCATTTCATCTACCGTCCTCTTCATCAGATCTGTTCTGTCCACTGCAGTCTAAGCACATGTGCACACACACATTAATCAAGTAAATAACTCAAATCATTTAAAGAACGGACAAACACGCAGAGATGTATAAATTGAAGAAAAAAATATCAAAGGCAAACTGAGTCAACTCAACAGGACAAAGTCAAAATAACGTCCAACTCTCTTAAATATCCTGACCTTAAACCAGGTTCAGCTGTACCTAACTGCCATAACGAGGGGGAACCGAGTACTACCCTGGCCCCTTAATTCCCCACACTTAAACCCAATTCAGCATCTGTAGGAGCACCTTGATGATCGTTCTTCTCTATGTATACTCCCTAACACACACTCCAGTAGCTGTGGGACACACTTCAGTCAGCATGGCTCCAGATATTTGTGACAATCTACAAGGACCGTACTGAATAATGTGAATGTAAAACGACCAGGTATGAACAAGATAAATTGTGCAAAATAAAATCAATCAGTGGTGACATGTCTGATCATACACACACCTTAAACTTGTCCGGAGTAATGCCCTGCTTGGAGGTAAGTGCTAATTTAAGTTCTGTCACATCTTTCTCCATGATCTTCAGCTCAGACTCCATAGCATCTATCTCCTGTAAAGAAAGTCATATAGGATGTGAAAGATTAACCACTTGTATCTTTTGCTCCCACTGGTTTGAACGTGTTGTTCCTCTGCTGGTGCTTACACCTTTTAGTGCTGCTAAAAGTGTGTGTCCGTGTTGTTTCTTTAGCCTACATCTGCTGTTCATTCTCACTAATATGATATGTGATATATCTCGGCACATATTAAAAATGTGTCTGTGTGAATCGATATTGTTTGTCTCTGTTTTGGAGTACTCACAGCTGAAGAATGTTCTAGTTTATTTAGCAACTCCAGCAGTTTGTTCTGCATGTCCACCACACGCTGGTCTGCGTCACTCAGCTCCTGCTGTAAGCTGCTTGCATCACACACGCTCGCCATGTCCCTCAGCACACTCTCGAATCCCTGCAACGTTCTCCGGATCTGCTCCGAGTCATCAAGGACCATCTGCAGAAAAATACACTCTGATTGGTTGTGATTATTATATACAGCCTTGGAAAAAAATAAGAGACCACTTACAAATGATCAGTTTCTTGAGTTTTACAATTTATGGGTGTGTGTAAACTAGTATGGGTATATAAATTAGAATAAGAATTAGAAGAGAATAAAACAACACCACTCAGTTTAAAAATATGACCTTAGCCTGACCAGACTCTCATTAGCTGTCATGCTCATGGCATGGTGGCATCCAGATTCCTCGTATTTCTTATTATTAACTTATATAAAAGAGCTTATTTTACTGTCCCCATGAACAAGGCACATGTATCCCAATGCTGTGTAGAGCAGTATGGTCAAGGAGTTTATTACCTGAAGAGCATTAGCATGGCCATCCAGGCATTTAGCAGTGGTGTAGGTATATGGTGCATTCAGCCAAGACAGAGATTCAGTAATCCAGCCCTGAGATCCCTTTACCATCTCCCCATGTTCCTGAATCCAACCTGGCAACTACACACACACACACACACACACATTCTAACATACTTAATATGGGCTGACATAGTTGCTGTAGGTTGGTGGTTCAAATTCCAACTCTGTAAGACAGCTGATGCTTTTTCCAAACAAGTATATGACAAGCAACAATAAACAGGTATCTGTGTTTATGTAGACTTCCAGCACACAGTGGCTCGGCTAAGATTCAAACATACGAGTTCAAACACCAGCCAAGCCTTTTTATTTATATGAGCTCACTTAACTCACAATTTCATGTATGGATAAAAAAATATTCAAATATATAAAGTTATAAAATGACAAATTATACTAAATGAATTAGAGGTCAAATGTGTAAATGATGTGCAGATAAAATAAGTGCAAATGTTATGTTCTTTTATTTTATTTACATTTTTTAAGGCATAAAAATTGAGACAAATGTAAGATTAATTGAGATTTGTTTCGGTTTAGGGCTCTATTGTTGACCTGTACTAGAGACCAGTACTGAACGCCAACAATGTGATATCAGGACTGTAATTTGTCACCTGCTTCAAGTCTATAAGATTTCCAATTTATGTTCATTTTAGTAAAATATGATGAAACAGCACCTTGCTGAGGAGAGTGGTCCTGTCTTCGGCCTGCTTGATGAGGCGTGTGTGCTGTTCCTGAGTGTGTGCCAGTTTCTCCGCGAGGACCTGCATTTCCTGTGTCTCCTCACTCAGGTCCTGGAGCTCCACTTCCACGGCAGTGAGACCAGAGTGTAAGATGTCTAACTCGTCCCATACATACTACAAGAAGAAACACAATTACTGAAACCTAACTGATGACAACTTTTGAAGCAAACCCCATTGCTAATAAGTGTAAAAAACAACAATGCTTTTAACTTTCAATCAACATTTTAGGAAAGGACCTTTCCTGTTCTAGCATAATGCTGTTCTGTGCACAAAGATAGGTCCACACAAACATGAATAGAAAAGTAGAGTGGGGGCCCGCTGTGTCGCCTCGCTAAATCAAAGTAAGGTCTACCTCTGTCAGTATTAGGGAATTTCTTTTAACAGGTGTTTAACTGCCTAAATCACTAGATGCAAAATATTATCTAACCACAATTTTACATGCAAAAGTGGAGATTAAAGGGGGGCGCTGTGAAGCTTCAGTGTTAATTGTTGCCAGATTTGGCAAATTTTTGCAGATTGGTGGGGAAAACACACTTTGAAGGACAGAAAAATTTGGGCTGGTTTGTTATCATTTTGTCGGCTTGATATATAAAGAAAAATCTATTGTTTTCTACAGCAACTGAAAAATAAATAGTTAGACCTTTTCCCACCTCATCTGACCCAGTGTCAAAAGTTTGAGTAACAGGTTACTCTTGTTTTTTGTAATCTTGCAACCCTGGTGAGGCTGTTAATTATGGAGTGTATGAGGCAGAGGGATAGTGTTAATTTGAATAAACATTAATATTTGATTTAAAAATAAAACATTATTCATTTAAATTTAGTGCAACAATAAAATAACATAACATTTCAGTTTTAGCCTGTGGGCCTTAACTTTTGGCCCCTAAGATTCCCCTTGTCAGCACCCCTGTTCCAGTCTATCTTCAAAAGTTTTTATTAATCTAGAATAACATTTTTACCACTATTTATCACTATTTATCTTGGCCAGGGTTGTGTTGGGTCTTTTTTGCTGGGATTCAGTGGGCACAATCCACTAACACAAGCTGAACAGAGCATCGAAGCGTCATTGAAATAACATTCATTAATATATTTTTGTGTGTTTATATTGCTGAAAGTTAAAAGTAAAAAGTAAAAAGTTAAGTAAGTGATTCAGACCTTCTGAGTGTTCTCTGCCTCTTTAACATTAGGACAAGTTTTCAGCAGCCTGTTCTGAACTGCATCCAAACCTGCATTTATCTCTGAGAGTTTAGCATTCAGTCGATACAATGGCCCGCTCTTCTGCACAGCCTCCTTTATCTGAGAAAAAAACACAAAAATAGAAATTTGCAATATGTAGACTAAAATACTTATATTACAGTAAAGGCAGTGGCTGTGATAGTTAATAGCAGTTTAGATAACATCCTCTTCTCTGTTACTACCGTCAGTGTGTCCAGCTCCACTCCCACAATATCATCTTATTCATTTAATATTCAGGTAATGATCCACATTCTTTCAAGTGGCAGCAAAAGCACTGGGCAGCCTGACCATTAGCAAACAATGTCTGTTTTGTTAAAATATAAAACGTGGCCACTATAATAAAACAAAAATTATCACAAAACATCTCCAGCCTGTTAGGGAGAAAGTGGATAGAAACGGAATGACCAGAACTTATGACCAATAGGCCAATTGGCGCTGCCTATGCTCAAAATGGGTCCAGATTCCAGAAAAGGTTTGATTATCCAGAGCACTTTCCTTGTGATGGGAGGTCGCTTCACAGCAAGAAGGTCCTGAGTTCAATCCCTGTGTGGGGTGATCTTGGTCCTTTCTGTGCAGAGTTTGCATGTTCTCCCATGTCTATGTGTGTTTCCTCCGGGGAGTCCGGTTTCCTCACACAGTCCAAAGACCAGGTTGATTGGAGACATCTGGTACTTGTACCAGTGATGGACTGGCACCCCATCCAGGGTGTTACGTGCCTTGCACCCATTGAATAGCTGTGATAGGCTTCAGCACCCCTCCCTGACCCTAATTAGGATAAGGGATTAAAGAAAATGAACTGAACTGAACTTTCCTTTGATGCCAGGTAACATAATGTATGCTGGGATCATTGGCCAGCAGAAAACTGGACTGGTCAGAGCCATGCATCCCACTCTCGCCTGGATTGAACTAACATAGTGAATTGACTGATTGCAAATGCTTAAGTCTTTATAATCCTCACTTTCCTTGCATGGATCTTATTACTGTTTACAGTGATCACAGAATAATGTTCTTTATTTTAAAAACCCAACCAATTAACAACAATATTTATTCAAATGAAACCATACCTGGTTCTCTATTGTGTTTAACATGGTAGAGACTTCCTTTAGTGGACATTCAATCTCTACAGGAACCAGAGAGTCCATATCCTGATATTTCACCTTCAGATTCTCCATGACGTGCTGCAGAACCACCTTCTGGGAGCACAGGTCTGAGTGAAGTCCCTACAAAGAGGACCAAAGGGTTGACTATTCTTCTTCATTTAAATGTAATTCTTAAATATCTGCTGTATGACCAAAATTATTTGGACACCAGATCATTAGCATGTTGGTCCTTCCATTATATCTTGTGCCACTTTTTCCAAAAGGAATGTCGAGATTAAAGAAGATACAAACAATAATTCTTAAGTAATCATGAGTTACTGCATAATCATAGTAACACACATTAAAAAAACATTGTAGCTCTCAGGGTGTGCATGCTGATCCACATACTGAGACCTGAGCTTCTCTCAGCTAAAAAAAAAAGCTTACACAGACTGAACACTTGTTGGACATAATATTTCGACTTTATTCTCAATGTAATTTCGACTTAATTCTGACAGTAATTTTAACTTTATTATTGAAACTGAAACTTATATGACTTAAAATTGCCCTAATAAAATATAATATAATATAACATATAATGTAAAATAATATAATATTTTCAGAATCACATAAATGACTGGAAAAAAAACGTTGACTTTGGCATAGAAGTTTTCTAGTAAAAGTTTGTTTGTTTATTAGGACTTTAACGTTGTATGTTACACTTTGTGTTTGATATAAACTTGTGTATTGATGTGTGATGAGTAAATAGCTTGTATCTGTAATGTAACCAGTCATAGAAAATGTTGTATCTACAATTGACCTCACTTGGATGTTCTGGATTATGGCAGGAAACTGGATCACCCGTTTCTACACAGAAAGGACCCAGACTATCCCACCTGAGGATCAAACCTAGGACCTTCTTGCTGTGAGGTGACAGTGCTACCCACTTAGCCACCGTGCTATCCAAAAAGAGGAAGTAAATATCTGGAAAAAAAACTTTCAACTGTATTCCAGCTTTTGAAGATGAAAATCCTATAATGATCTATAGTCAGTCAGGTAGCAGTGAAGCTAAACAAATACATTTAAAAAGTGCAGCATTTGCCTTGTTTAGATTATTCCTGCATCGATTAAATATGCAAATAATGATCAAGTGTCTTACCAGATTTACATGTCTCCGACAGACTCTCTGGCCCACAATAATGAATGCAGTTCAATCAGTTCTCTCTAAATCCCTCTCTGTTGCTTGTTCTCTGTACTGCTAAGCATCACCCCTCTTCACGTTTTAGACCAGACGGCAAATAATACTCAGCTCTCTCTATTTATATTGTAATGAGTTATTTGAGACTGAGTCAGTGCAACGAACAAGACACTAAAACAGTTCATCCAGAATTAAAAAGCCACAGGATAAACAGAAGGTAAGGGAGTTTCTGTATGTATCTATGTATAAACAAAGTAGCAGACTTTTTACAGACAGACAGGATTATCTTCATAGCCACATAGATAAACAGTGAGTGAAAGAAACTGGCAGGCAGCCTGGGAATAACTTCTGTTATACAGTGATTTCCTTTCTATGAGCGAGCCTTATTCATAGCAAACAATTCCCCTGGTCAAGGTGGCCATTAGTGGCATTTCAACCGTGTAACGTAAAACTAATAGCCATAATAGGCTCATGGAATCAAACAAAAATGCAATACTTGGTTTCAGCTTGAAAATAATAAAGATGTAATATTTAGTTCTTAGTTACTTAGTATTAAATATTAAAGGCAAAGTGGTGCAGCTGGTACACGGTTCTTGAGTTCCTGGGTTAAATTTTCCCCATCTGTTTATGTAAACCTTCACTTGTCCTCATCACTGTTGTGGTTTCCTTTGGGTACTTTGCAAAATTACACTGACCAGGCATAACCTTATGAACACTGACAGGTAAATTGAATAACACTGATTATCTCTTCATCATGACACCTATTAGTGGGTGGGATATAGTAACCAGCAAGTGGATATTTTAGCCCCAAAGTTGATTTTAGAAGCAAGAAAAATGGGCAATATGGAATCAAGCAAGTGTGACGAGGGCCAGATTGTGATGGCTAGCTGACGGGGTCAGAGCCTCTCCAAAACTGTAGCTCTTGTGGGATGTTTAAAAGTCCAAGGAAGAAAATGACAACAGGGTCATGTGTGACCAATATCCTGCTTTTCACCTCACCCCGCACCTAGCGTTCTCACTGGTTGTTCAATTCCTCACTCACTGCCAATCGGACCACACCTCTTGAAATATTCAGCAGTTTTAAAATCTGATTTCGTCTGGGGAGAAAAGGGGGAGTTGCTTCTGAGCCAGCATACTAAAATCAGGGCTAAAGTCATGCAGTGTAAACTAGCCATAAACCATTCGTCAGTCAAGGGTCCACTGCACATACAGAGAATCAAAGTGGATTACATTCATTTTTTTCTCAAAATTCTACACACAATACCCAAATAACGACAAAGTGAAAATTATTGTTTGAAATTTTGGAAAAATAATTTAAAATAAAAAGCTAAAAAAAAATCACATGTAGACATAGATGACAGTGAGAGCACAAACCAAGCCATGAAGTTCCATGAATTGTCTGTAGGCACAGAGCTGGGGAAGGGTACAGAAAAAAATCTGCTATTGAGCACAGTGGCCTCCATCATCCGTAAATGGAGAACTGCCTGGCCAATCTGAGTGTTCGGGGTAGAAGGGGAGGTGACCAAGAATCCAAAGGTCCCTCTGACAGAGCTTCAGCACTGCTCTGTGGAGATTGGGGGAACCTTTCAGAAGGAAAACCATTTCTGCTGCACTCCACCAGGCCTGTATGGTAGAGTGACCAGACGGAAGCCACTCCTCAGTAAAAGGCAAAGGACAGAGTGCTTGGAGTTTGCCAAAAGGCACTCAAAGAAATCTTAGAAACAAATTTCTCTGGTCTGATGAAACACAAATTAAGTTTCATGTCTGGAGGAAACTAGGACACGCTGGCCAGCACCATCCCTACTGTGAAGCATGGTAGTGGCAGTATGCTAAGGGTTTGTTTTTTGGCAGCAGAAACTGGAAGACTAGTCAGGGGTGGGGGGAAGATGAGACATCTTTGAAGAAAACCTGCTCCAGAGCGCTCTGGACCTCCAACTGGGGTAAAAGGACAATGACCATAAGCACACAGCCAAGGTAAAAAAGAAGTGGCTTTGGGACTGTGAAAAAAGACTTGAGGCTGTAATTGCTGCCCAAGGGGCTATTGTATTGAGCAAACGCTGTGAATACTTATGTACACATGTTTTTTTATTTTTAATACATTTGCAAAAAATCCAACTTATGGGTTATTGTGAGTAGAATTGTGAGAAAAAATGTAATCCTCTCTGGAATAAAGCTGTAATGCTCTGTAGATTTGATCATCAACAGATGATCATCATCATTGGCAATGCTGCTGTGAACCAACCTGGAGTCTTTCTGTATTAGGTTTTTGTTCAAGGTCTGATACCAGAGTCATTGCAGCTACGAGCCATTCCTGAACCCTCTGGAGCTCCTTAAGTGTGTTATTCCGCACCTCCATTTCCATCTGCACCTCCCTATGCCACTGAGTACTGCGTTCCTTTAATCTGCATGGCACAGAGATCAAAGATATTATAACATTTCATAAGAAAACAGGTTTATCTGAACATAGATTAGTGTTTCCAGTGCCAAATCTGCTGCTTTCCTACTGAAATCAAGAGTCCACTTTGACATGAAGAAAAAAAAGCTGCTTAAACACTGCCTGCTAGTAGCAGAGTAGCAAGTCTTAGAAGCCAAGACTGCTCAATATTGTTCGGAATAAAGCTAAGATGTAGTTTCCACATCATGTTATGGTAACCCTTAAAGTGTGCCGTTCATTGATGTACATTTGCATGTCGCTCAATAAATATTTAATGTAGATAATAAGCAGCCAGAGAAATTTCTTCCATCTTTTCAAACCTGGGGTAAATTAGTCATGGCTGTCCATTAAGATTTAGTTTTACTGATGTTGAGGAACTGCAATGGCATACACAGAGCCCTGATTACTACCCCACTCGTAAAATTACATCATTTCATCATTCATTTGCATGGTTGTGAGTTGTTCTGAGTTGTGTTTTGGAATTAAACTATATTTTTTTATTTTATATTTTCAATAGTGTTTTACTGTGCTTTAAAGTAAAATGATCTGCCAGGTGTGAATTCATAATTAACTGTCTTTTGGTGAAATATCACACCCCTTTTTAATTCAGTTCACATAAATGGTTTTATATTGATCAGGGCTTCTCACTGTTCTCTCTACAACTTCTTTGAAGCCCCTCCTGAAGCAGTGTTCCACTTATTAGTGGGTGATGAAACAAACCAAAAAATAGATCAATTGATTTATCTGTCATTATTCTTTGAGGTCTGACCTGCAATAGTGCTCTTGAATGGTTTGCAGCTGCTGGCAGAGTAAAATGGGCGGGGCTTGTTCCATGTCAGGCGGGACTCTCATCAGCCTTGCAGCACGTAACTCCAGTGCTGACATAGCTTGCTGCTGGCAGTCAAGTCTTTCCTGGTACTGAGACCAAAACTGTAGAAGCTCATGTAGCTCCTCCCCTGTAGCCTTCTGTGTGTCACTCTCTTGCAGATCAGCCTCCAATTGGTTCAGCACTATAGAGGCTTTCTCCATCTGAAAAACAGGGATGTGAGTCATTGTTAAATACCTAGAACAAGACAGAGTGGTAAATGAAAATGAAACTGGAGGCATATGGGCAGGTCACTTAGAGCTGCTAGTTAGTCGACAGGCTAAGTGTGTGATCCCCAGTTATGAACTGGTGACCTCTAATGGTTGCATTGTCACCTATTGCCTGGTGAAAGATTTTCCAATTTTTTTTTGCTGAGTGATCAAATGACAAGCTCGAGGTATATTTTTGATTTAATATTTCCTCCACACTAGAACAAAAAAAGCACGTAGTGCAGCACGTAGATCTGCCGTAAAATTGGAACCATAGCCAAGCAGCCGGCAGCTGAATTGCACTGACAGCAGAAGAGAAGGTGAAAGTGAGCCATCTGAATTTATAACTGTTCCAAAGAAAGTCAGAAGTGGTTTGAATTTCTTAAGCCCTTAATGAATATTATCGCAATACACAGCTTTCATTCAGACTGCATCAGAGATTGCCTGTTTTCCCAGATGCTGGTTTGTGTTTAATTTCTTTCAGGATCAATATAGTATTTATCTATCTTATGTAATACATACCTAAGAACTTTAAGCAAACATTGGTTTCTTGGTAGCTTTGCTAACTAAACTGTAAAATATACAGTGGGGCAAAAAAGTATTTAGTCAGCCACTGATTGTGCAAGTTCTCCTACTTAGAAAGATGAGAGAAGTCTGTAATTTTCATCATAGGTTCACTTCAACTATGAGAGACAAAATGAGGAAAAAAATCCAGGAAATCCCATTGCAGGATTTTTAAAGAATGTATTTGTAAATTATGGTGGAAAATAAGTATTTGGTCAGTAACAAAAGTTCAACTCAATACTTTGTTACATAACCTTTGTTGGCAATGACAGATGTCAAACATTTTCTGTAAGGAAACCTGTTCCTGTTCTTCACCAGGTTTGCACACACTGTAGTTGGTATTTTGGGCCATTCCTCCATGCAGATCTCCTCTAGAGCAGTGATGTTTTGGGGCTGTCACTGGGCAACACAGACTTTCAACTTCCTCCACTAATTTTCTATGGAGTTGAGGTCTGGAGACTGGCTAGGCGACTCCAGGACCTTGAAATGCTTTTTACGGAGCCACTCCTTCATCGCACGAGTGGTGTGTTTGGGATCATTGTCATGCTGGAAGACCCAGCCACGTTCCATCTTAAATTTTCTCACTGATGGAGGGAGGTTTTGGCTTAAAATCTCACGATACATGGCCCCGTTCATTCTTCCCTTAACACGGATCAGTCATCTTGTACCCTTTGCAGAAAAAACAGCCCCAAAGCTCGATGTTTCCACCCCCATGCTTCACAATAGGTATGATGTTCTTTGGATGCAACTCAGCATCCTTCTTCCTCCAAACACGACGAGTTGAGTTTTTACCAAAAAGTTCTATTTTGGTTTCATCTGACCACATAATATTCTCCCAATCCTCTTCTGAATCATCCATATGCTCGCTTGTTACTTTGGTCCCGGCTCTCTGCCAGTCATTCATCAGGTCCTTCCGTGTAGTTCTGGGATTTTTGCTCACCGTTCTCATGATCATTTTGACCCCACAGGATG
>JAYDZG010000039.1:8140360-8166522 GCA_034509265.1 Microcambeva bendego
GATTTTTGCTCACCGTTCTCATGATCATTTTGACCCCACAGGATGAGATCTTGCGTGGGGCCCCAGATCAAGTAAGATTATAAATGTCTTATAAATGTCTTGTATGTCTTCCATTTTCTTACAATTGCTCCCACAGTTGATTTATTCACACCAACCTGCTTGCCTAATGTAGATTCACTCTTCCAAGCCTGGTGCAGGTCTACAATTTTCTTCCTGGTGTCCATCGGCAGCTCTTTGGTCTTGGCCATGGTTGAGTTTGGAGTCTGACTGTTTGAGGCTGTGGACTGGTGACTTTTATGGAGATAACGAGGTCAAAGAGATGACATTAATACAGGTAACGAGTGGAGGATAGAAGAGCTTTTTAAAGAAGAAGTTACAGGTCTATAAGAACCAGACATCTTGCTTTTTTGTGGGTGACCAAATACTTATTTTCCATCATAATTTACAAATAAATTCTTTTGAAATCCTACAATGTGTTTTCCTGGATTTTTTCCTCATTCTGTCTCTGATAGAAGGCGAACTCGCACAATCAGTGGCTGACTAAATACTTTTTGCCCCACTGTAAATATTTAAAATAATTTTCATAACATGTTAAATGTGTATTATGGAATTATAATAAAAAATTAAATATTTTCAAACAGCACTAGTTTATTTAAATTCGTTAAAAACTGTGGTGTGTTACAACAATCAAAAATTGTAATCATATCACCCTGCTCTAAGAGCAAAGAATAAAAATTCAGCTAAATGTATTGGAAGTGTTGTTGTTTCTACTGACACTCTTTCCGATGCTGATCCATTCCTGTGCCCTCTGTCCCGAGTGTGCTAGGAGATCTCTTGCACATCGCCAAAGTCTTGCCATCTGACACCAGAGGGAGCCTACAGCGTCGTCCCTGTTAGCACGGCAACCCTGAACCGGACACCATTCCGTCAGTTCTTTTAGTCTGCCAGAAAGGGTGCTGACCTCCTCAACCAGTGTCTGAAAACAAAAAAGAAGCCATTTTTCTTCAACACCCAAAATGGTTGCTGTTATTTGTTTAACCTAAAGACAAATGCAAAAATAATTATAAAATTCCAACATTACCTCTAGTTTCTCCTGCTGGTCGGAACAGTCCTTCTGAGATGTGATTTTTTTGGTAGCACACTTGGCTAAAACAGTTTCCAAGTCCCTGATTTTTTGGCAGAACACTTCATAGCAGGTACGAGTGTTTCTCTGGCATTTAACACACCTGGCAAGGGATAAATATAACAGCTTCACAAAACTGTAAGATAAAAGTCATATTAAGAACTTTTTCACTGTTTTTCCTATACTATCCTTTTGAAAATCCTGCTGCCTGCTGACTCAGTGTGTAGCACTGTCGCCTCACGAAATAATAATAATAATAAAATAATAATAATTCTGATTGGGGATGGTTGAATCTAACACTTATTGTAAGGACCAACTTTTATAAGAACCCAAGAAGATTACTTACCAAATTGTTAACAAAGGCTTGTGATTATCAGTCAGCCAGCCTACCATGTCTGTTATCTGACAAGTCATGTCAAGTTTTCAGTAGCGTGAGCTAGCATGTTTAACCATAGAGCCCTACACTAAAAATGTTTTTGTAGCAGAAAGAGCTCATCCTATTAGCAAAATACTTCCTAAATAATTCAAGGTTAGTGAAATACTTATATTAACATAGACTGAAAACTCAAAAGTAAGAAACACATACCTTTCAAAAGTTTCTAGTCTAAGCTGGGCCTGGGCTTTAATTGTGGCCACTCGAACCAATAGATGACTTAGAATAGCAAGTTGAAAGTCTTCTATCTTCTGTGTTGGAAACATGGGATGAAAGGGGGCAAGAGCCTGAAGCTGGGTGACATGGGCTTGAAAGTCCAAGTCTAGAGTTGAAAAAGTCAGTAGAAGGTCTTTCAGCATCTCTGAACAGCTTCTTGGCGAGCACACTGATGGCAGAAGGATGGACTCAACCCTCTGAAGATACTGACTGGTACTGGCAACCGCTCTAAAATAGTTTTTCAACAGATCATTTGCTTTTGATAGACTTTCCTAGAAAGAGGGCAAAATTATGATAAAAATGACAGTATAATAATTAAAATGCAGAAAAAATATATATATATATATATATAATTAAGAAAATATTAGGATTCAGGTCTTACCATTTTTTTCTCATACTTATCTAACACTATTTTCACCAGGTCTGCAAGACATTTTGAATTTCGAGCCTCCTGTTCAAGTCCACTTCTGTTCACAAGAACTTCAAGAACTTGCATTCGTGCTTCAACATCCCTCTTAATATTGAGAATACTTTTAAGTTCACTCTTAACTGCTTCATGATTAGGCTCCACCACACAAGGCTTCTCCAGAGCTTGATTCACTTCATTCAGAAATGTAAGCACTTCTCTTTCTTCTGATGGATAATGGACTTCTTTAAGAATGTCCCATTCGACCATCTGAAGGTTATTTTGGATAGCCATCTTCCATGTGTTGAGACTTTCAAGATTTTGTTGGAGTCTCCTCTGTTCAGCAGTCAGCTGAGATGGGTAAAGGTCAGATGCAATGTTTTCAAGTTCTTGTGATGCTTCCTGATGAAGAAGTTCAATTAGAGGAATCTGGCTGAGCAGAGACTGACACATTTTATAACGAGTCTTTTTGTCTGTACTTTCGTCTTTAGTTTTAGGGACCTGGAGCTCAATGTTTTCTTTAAGATCTTCCAAGCGTTGTCTAAGGCTGAGGAACCTTTCATGACTTTGAGCTTTAATGTCCAAAGAACTGATTCTATTGTGGATATCAGAGATCAAACCTAGCAACTCTTTCCTCTTGTCCTCTGAGCAGTAACGTACTTGTTCTAACTGGTGCTTGTGCTCAACAATCATGCATTTGTAAGGTTCAACAGTAGACAAAGAGTTTTTAGTGACAGGAAATATAAGTGCTTTAACGTCTACAACTATTTGTCTCAGGTTCGTCTCTAAGGAAATGACTTTCTCATTTGATGAGTCTTGGTTCTGAAAAATATTTGCAATGTCCTTACTGCAGGTTTTCTCATAAGTGGTGATGCCTTTTATGTCCTCCTGAAGCTTGGAGAGTTTTTCATACAACCACGTATTTTCAGAGATGCTAAGCTCAGAGGCAATGTCTTTACTCTTCATCAGCAAAGCCTCTGTGACAGCAAACTGTTTCTCTGCATCGCAAAGTGCATCCTGACTTTGTCGTAACCTTTTATCAAGATCTGCTATGCTCAAGCTTTGAAAATCCTCTCTTCTCAAAGATTCCCTTAGAAGATGACTAAGAATCCAGGAATCCACAAGTGCAATCTGCTCTGAAATCTTTTCCCGAGTCTGAAGACTTAACTGGATTTCTTCCAAAGCTTTGTTTAGTTTCTCTGATGTTGTTTTTGACAGAAATTTTAATGTTTCCAAAAAATAATTTACCATAGGCACATCAGCTTGACCAAGCTCAGGAATCAACTCTGTTACCTCCTTTGTCAGAGTTTCTAACTGTGCCTGCTTATAGTTCATCTCTGAGCGGAGCTTCTTCAGATCTTTGATCTGCCTGTGGACCTCTTCTGGAAGTAGGGACACCTTCCTCTGTCTGCTGTCAATGTCACAGCCGGTCTGCTTTGCCCAGGCTAGAGCCTCTGTAATAACCTTGACGATTTTGGTCATGGTTGGATTGGTGCTGGTCGGAACTGAGCAAACCAACTGCTCTCCCAGAAGATCCAGCTGATCCTTGACAAACCATAAACCTTGCTCTATATTTGAGGCCTCTGTATGGAAGGTACATTCTTTAAAGACGACATTGAATCTTTGCTGGAGGTCTAAATAGCTTTGTTGTGCAGCTGTAAGGTCAGCACTGAGCTCAATCATTTCTTGTGCCATCTTGCTGTCCGAGTGAACAACTGGTAATCTAGACGTTCTAATAAAAACCTTTTGAAGTTTCCCTATGTGGTCTTTTAAGGTGTCAATATCTTGTAGAAGGCTGAAACTCTCCTTTGTGTAAGAGCCGACATGATGCATGTTTTTCTCTGTTGATTTTTCTAACTGCAACCATGCACACTGAATGATGCTGAGTTGTGATTGCGCTTCTGCTCGCTCAGGCTGGCTAAGGTGGGTTGATAGTTGAGAATGTATCTGTATAAGCTCTCCCAGGACTATCCTTTCTTGTTCCATGGTCCTCAAAAAGGAGCGCAGTCTCTGCTCCTCAACAAAGCTACTTTCAACAGGATACCTTCAGACAAATAAAAAAGAACGATTGTAATCATATGATTGGTACAGAAGTGGTCCAGTAAGGGTTCATTATCTTTAATCCCTTATCCTAATTAGGGTCGGGGAGTGCTAGAGCCTATCCCAGCTCTTCAATGGGCGCTTCAAATGGCATAACCACTTACTAAATACAAAAATCCTTCCAGGGTTTCTTAGAAAGATATTTAGAGACTCCGCTTTCAGTGTTGTCATGTAGACAGGTGAAACACAGGTGAAAGTTTTTAGCTTGTAGGGAGAGGTGTGTGCCATTACCGTTCTTGTTTGACATCAGAGTGTACACCGTTATCTCCTTTGTGTCCATTAGCCCCAAAGGTGGACATATCCGAAGTAGGGATCATTTCAGCATTTCTAAACTGACTGCTTACATGGCCATGTATAATATCATAGCTTTTTGTGTTTTTGTATTGTAGTGACTCGATTACCATGGCTACTGATTGGCCAAAGTGGCTCTTTGATAGTGTTACATCATTGCCTGCAAGTTTGGAATGTGACTAACAGCGCGTTTTTGTGGTTTCATGGGGATGAACATTTTATTTAAATCACTGTGTGTGTATGTTTTTTTTTAAATAAACGAAGATGGGAAATCCCATTAAAAATACCTCTGTACATTAAGACTAGGCCTGAGTAAATCATTGTTTGTGTAGATGTTCAGCCTGCCAGTAGGCAATAGCAGAGCTGACATTCGAATTGACAAGTTTAAGATGTCAGCTTTGGTGTGCTAGTGTGTTTTACCACTGCACCACCCGAGCGTCCTCAGGTATATCCATTTTGATGACAAAACTAATCCTAGACCTTAAACCCTTCATGTAGACTTTATTTACAGTAGACTTAAAACATAAACAAAACAGGCTTAATTCAATACTCACATCTTTAGGGACACCAGTTCAGCTTTTAACTCGTCAAGAGTACTTCTGGCTTTCTGCTGCTGTCTGTCATAGTCAATCACTAGCTGCAATTGTGCCTCCTTGGAATGGAGGGTCCCAGTTGCATCCCATAATGCCTCTGTCCACCGGCAGCTCAATCGCCGCATAGCTTCTGGATCGGGGACTGGGCCACTGGCAACAAGGCTGACGTCCCCATTTGCATGATTTTGCTTTGAAATGAAACAGATCTGCTTCTGAGCACTCTGTCTGCAACTCTGAGACATAAAAGAACACATTTAAGCCAACAATGACAACTATGAGAGAATGTAAAATGTGTTTAAAAAACAATAAATGACTTACCTCAGCCTCCTCTACTTGTTTAGCCATGTCTATAGGGTTAAGCACGGCTGGGAGGCTGCGACAACTCAGAATGCGAAACAACAGTCTGTTCAACTGAGCTTCAAGGTCAACAACAGAGGTCTTAAGAACTTCCAAGGGGTCTTCAAGAAGCCTGCTCTGAAGTCACAAAACATTAGATAAAAAATTAGGTCAACAAGATCTGTGTCTATCTCAACACACGCTACTCATGTTTGTGCTTGGGTAGCTCAGAGATCTAGAGAGAGCACAAACCTCAAGTTGAATTCTCATTATGCTATCTTTATTCTATCTAGTGACAAGACAGCCACAGAAAAATAGCACAACTAACTTTCTTCACGCTGTTTTCATTATCATTGTCCACATTATTGATTGACTAATTATTAATTTGGCATAGTTTTTTTGCACTGGATGCCCTTCCTGACACAATCCTTTTTATATAATTTATCTTGGCTTGGGGCCGGCATTACAATGCATTTGATTAATGTATTCTAGTAGCTACACCCATATAGGATAATTCAGTGTCTCCAATTGACCTGCCTGCATGTTTTTGGACTGTGGGAAGAAACCCACACAGAAAGAACCAGAACAGCTTCCCCTGATGATGAATAACCCACAGAAAAAATAGCTAAACTTCAAAGTGAAGACTTGTACAAAGACAAACATGGGGGTTTATTAAAGGTGTAAATAATTGAAGTGGAGACAGGTAGCACATTACCAAATTGAATGTTGAAAGCAAAAAAACATCAACCTAATAGGGCAACATCCAGTAACTACCTAGAACGATATGTGTATTTACGTAAATTAACAAATAATACTGAGACAAAGTAGGTTAGACAATTAGACGTACGGTATATTATTAATTCTGGGTCAATCAGCACCTAAGAACAAAATTTGTAACCTCAATAAGCAGACTGCTTGGTCTCTTCTTAGACATCTTTTCAATCTCAATAAAAACTGCATTCATTGTAGGACCACGTGGCTCTTCATCTTCTAACACATGGAGCTGACTTTCAGCTGAGACCTGCAGATCAGAGACCTTTGATTTATCTTCAAACTCAGTAAATTTAACACAATGTCATAAAATCCTGTAATTATTGAACACGACAAGTTGTTTGTCCCAATGCAGCAACACAAACTCCAGACAATAACACTCATAATATGAGACTGTTAAATGACAGCAGGGTTATTAGGTTTACGTGCAATGACCTCCAAATTATTTACATTTCATTCTACACAGTATGGGCAAAGTATGTAAACACATAGTTAATAGTTCATGGTTATGTTCCAGTGTTTTAGCTGCACCACCTGCTAACAGGTAAATAAAATCCCTGATATGCCCTTCCTGTTCCAGAATGATTATGCGCCAAAAAGTCTGGTATGGAGAGATTTCTGCATTACATTCGTGTGAAAATCTCAAAGGACAAAGGGGACTCCACAGTAATGTCTTTAGTTTACAATGAGGAGCAAAACAAGCTTGTAAACTGGTGATTTGAATGTATAGTGTAGTTCATTAATGTCTCATCTCATTAGTTTCATCTAATTAGTTATAAATAATAGTAAAACAAGCAAACCAGAACAATGTACTGATTGGATTAAATATGTCCATGCAATGAAGATTCAGCATGCAACAATTGATCCTCTGTGGTAAACGTGCAGACATCAAATATCAAACAGGTGAGATTTTCATGCCAGACACTTCTGTAGAGGGATGCATGCAACTTCCAGGTACCTGAACCAAACTGGTGCTTTCATTCAAATCTTCTGTAGATTTTAGATCCACATCAGACCAGAGCTCTTCTTTAACCCTTTCCTGACTATCAAGAGTCTTCTCCTGAAGGTTCATTTCCTCCTCTAGTTCACACTCAGATGATTTGAGGCTGATTGCTAAGACGAGTTGTTGTGTCTGCAGCTCTAGCTCAAATTCAGCTTCATCCTTAATTTGCAAAGGTGGAGCAGGTTTAGGTAGATCTTCTGTATGTGTGGAGCTAACAGATACAGTTTCACATACTTTTTCTGGCAGAGGTGGTGTAATTTCTACAAGAGGTATTTCAACAGTTTCTTCTTGTGTTGTAGACTCCTTCAGGACAGCAATAACTCCTTGTGGCATTGGTTTTGGCAGTTCTTCTTGCTCAACATATATGGTTTCAGCAGTTAGATCCTTCACTTCTTGGACTAGCAGAGTAAGTTTTGCTATATCCTCTTCGGTGGTGGGACTGACTGGAGATGCTTTCTCATGCTCTAATTCAATATTTGTTTGTATCAGAGTTGGGGTTAGGTGTGCAAGGGGCTCCTCAACAATTTCTTCATGAACCCTTGTCATAAATGATGGCTTTTCTGGTTCAGATGAAATGATCTTAACATCAGTTTGATTCTTCTCCTCTATCATTGGTGGAGCTGATTCAAATATATTATCCTGGACCTCTGATTCTAGAATTTCAGGTTTGACTGAAGTCTCTTCTATGTCTTGGGCTACAATCATAATTAAGGGGGTATCACATTTATCACATTCATGTTGTACTAAATTCTCTTCTACAAGTTCTACTTGAGCCACAGTCATGTCTTCTTCTGAGAGACAGCTTGGTGAGGTTGGCTGATTTAGAGGCACTTCTAGCTCAAGTGGAACAATTTTGGAATCAGTTCGATCCTTTTCTTTATTCATGGGTGGAGCTAGTTCCTTCACATTGTTCTGTACCTCAGATTTTGAAATTTCAGAAGGTTTGACCATCTCTTCTATTTCTTGGGTTATAGAGATGACTGAAAAAAAATCATGTTCAACTGAGATTGTTTGTTGTTGCATTGGTTGAGATGGTTTTACAACATAATTCTCCAAAGCTTCAATATTCTGGGGTTCAGAATGAGCTGAAATGGTTTCACATTCATGTTTTTCAAAATTATCTTCCACAAGTTTTACCTGAGTAACAGTCCTGTCATCATCATGATGGCATAGATGCACTTTTGGCTGAAGCGGAACAATTTTGGTATCAGTTTGATCCTGTACCTCTCTCAAAAGTGGAGTTGGTTTTCTCATGTGGTCCTGTATCTCTGAATTAGAAATTTCCGGTTTTACCAAAGTCTGTTCTATTTTTTGAGGTACAATGACAACTGAGGGTGTATAACATTCATGTTCCACTAAATTCGCTTCAACAGGTCCTACTTGCGTCAAAGTTCTATCAGCATCAGTGAGGCTGCTTGGTGAGATTGGCAGGTTTAGCTCAATTATAACAATCTTAGGATCAATTTGTGCCTCCTCCTCGTTCATTAAGGAAGTAGGTTCCATTACATTGACCTGTACTTCAGATTTTGAAATTTCAGAAGGTTTGACCAAAGTATCTTCTATTTCTTTAGGTACAACAGCACATTCAGGTTTTACTAAATTCTCTTCAACAGCATCTACTTGTGTTATAATTCTGTCATCATCAGAGATGATGCTTTGTGTGGTTGGCTGGTTTTGTTGTATGTCTAGCTCAAATGGAGCTAGTTCCACTACATTGTCATGTACCTCAGATTTAAAATTTTCAGATGGTTTGGCCACAGTCTCGTCTACATCTTGGGGTGTAGAGATGTTTAAAGAAATGTCATGTTCTGCTGGGCTGGTTTGTTGTGCCATTGGTTGGGATGGCTTTACATCACCATCCTCAAAAGCTTCTATTTCCTGTGGTTCGGAGACTTCTGAAGGAGATTCATTTTTCTCACACTCACATTTTATGAGATTCTCCTCAACATATTCTACTTGTGTCACAGACCTATCACCATCAGTGAGGATATTAGGCAAACTTGGCTTGTTTAGAGGCACTTCTAGGTCATTTTTAAAATTTTTAGTATAATTCTCCTCTCTCATTGGTGGAGCTGTATCCATCACATTGTCACAAACTTTAATTTGGGGAATTTTAGAAGATTTTGCCAAAGTATCTTCTATTTCTTGAGGTTCGACTTGAGTCAGAGCCATGTCATCATCAGTGATGCTGCTTGATGAGGTTGGCTGCTTTTGTGGCACTTCTATGTCAAATGGAATCATTTGAAGATCAGTTTTAACAATTTCAGGATCTGCTTGATAACTCATTTTCTGAAGTTGTGGGGTAGGTTCATGGAGAGCATCTAAAAGTTCAGTACCATCAGATTCAGAGACTTTCTCCTGTGCCGCTTCATTACCAGGTCGGGTTGGTTCACTGTCTTGTACCTGGGATTTAGAAACTTCAGAAACTGTATCAATTGTGCTGGTGCTTGGTTGCACCAATGTCTCCTTATTATTTTGTGCTTGATAGACCACTGAAACAACATCATTTTCTACTTCATTTGCTTTTTGCCCTACTGGTGTTGTTGGATTCACATAATCTTCCTTGACAGTTTTTTCTTGTTTCACTGTCTCTTCTAGAGAAGCACTGCTTGAAAAGTGGCTGGTTTCTTCTTTGGAGACTTTGTCAGATATATTCTTCTCGTTTCTTCTTAATGGTGGAGTTAGTATCATTGTCTCCTTTGTTTCCATTGAAATTGTTTCACTTTCAGTTGGGCTTGCTTTTTGTTGCATTGGTTGAGATGGTTTTACAACATAATTCTCCAAAGCTTCAATTTTCTGGGGTTCAGACCGAGCTGAAATGGTATCACATTCATGTTTTACAAAATTCTCTTCCACAAGTTTTACCTGAGTAACAGTCCTGTCATCATCATGCTGGCATAGATGCACTTTTGGAACAATTTTGGGATCAGTTTGATCCTGTACCTCTCTCAAAAGTGGAGTTGGTTTCCTCATGTGGTCCTGTATCTCTGAATTCGAAATTTCAGGTTTGACCAAAGTCTGTTCTATTTTTTGAGGTACGATGACAACTGAGGCTGTATCACATTCATGTACCACTAAATTCTCTTTAGAAATATTCTTCTCTTTTCTTCTTAATGGTGGAGTCAATATCACTGTCTCATTTATTTCCATTGAAATTGTTTCACTTTCAGTTGGGCTTGCTTTTTGTCTCACTGGTGGAGTTGTCTCCTCCATCACTGCAGACACTTCACTGACAATTTCTTTAGATTCTTCTGCTACAAGATTTGTACTAACTCCAATATGTGTGGGATCTGCCAAGATCTCCATTTCTTGAGTTTTAGAAAGCTCTAAAATATTGTCACTTTCAATAGAACTTGCTTTTCGTCTCACTGGTGAAATTGGTTTTACAAGATTCTCACCATCCACATCTGTTTCATCAGAAACCTTTTTGAAGTCTTTCCTTCTTGATGGTGGGGTAGGTTTCACTAACATCTTTTCCATTTCTTGTGGTGTTAAGATACCTGAAATTAGGTCAATTACAGATTCCTTGGCTTTTTGCATTTCAGGTTGTTTTCCTAGATCCTTCTCAACAGTTTTATCTTGTGTCAGTTTCTTCTCCAGATCAGTACTGGCAAAAATGTTGCTAGTGAATTCTTCAGGAATTGAGTCAGTCACATTTATGCTTTCTTTCCTTCTTGTCTGAGGTATTGGTTTCACCACCAAAGAAGAAATGTCACTTTCTATGTGGCTTCCTTTTCTTCTCACTGGTGGAGTTGGTTTTAAAAACTCCCTCTCAACCGATTTATATTCTGTTAAATTACTTTCGGAATAACTGAGTTTGCCTAAATTTCTGCTACCTCTTCTTCTTATTGGAGGGGTGGGTTTCATTAGTGTCGCCTCAATTTCTCCTTGGCTTGTTTTTCGTCTGACTGGTGGAGTTGGTTTTTCAAGAACCTCTTCACTGACTTTGTCGTGTATCAATGTCTTTCCCAGATCAGTTATGCTGGAACTTCTGCTGCTCATTGTGTCAATATTTCTGCTGCCTCTCCTTCTTAATGGAGGTGTGGGTTTTATCAATATCTCCTCCATTTCCAGGGTTTTGTGAACCACTGAACTGCTGTCACTTTCTACTCTGCTTGTTTTTCTTCGCACAGGTGGAGCAGGCTTTACAAAAGGCTCATCAGACATTTTTTCACCACTTTCTTTTAATTCAAGAGGATATTTTTCCTCCACACCAGGGTGTTCAACTGAAAGTTCTGGATATATTTTCAAATCTGGTGAAGATGCTATATCTTTTCGTCTCCTAGCTGGTGGAGTTGGCTGAATGTCAAAAACAAGTGGCAGGTTTTCTTCTAGCAATTTCTCTTTGTGTGTTCTGTTCGGTGGAGTTGGAGGGACTTCTGCACCAGGTACCTGAAATTCAATATGTAGTGGCATTTTGCTCTCATCAACTACCATTTTTATTTTGTCAGTTGTTATTTCCACCGTGTCTATTGTTTCTTCAGTAATTAAGCTTATTATCTCACTTGTAATAGATCCCTGTTTCTGTCTAGGTGGTTTCACTGGTAATTTTTTCAGGACATCTGTTTGTTCTTTTACTCTGAGTGTGCCATTAACTTCTTTACTATCTTTTTCTGTAACTGTGGGTTTTGAATCTCCTGGTTCACTTGTGGCAGCATTCAGGTCAGTTGCCTTCCATGTATTTGGTTCTTCATGTATCTCTAGACCCTCTTGTCTTTCCAGAAGTATAAATCTACATTGAATTTCATTAGGACCCTTATCTACATTACTCTGGTCTGAAAGAAGTGGCTCCAATATTCTATGGGTTTCATGGGAGCCATTGTCTCTCGTCCATGCTTCCTCTGTCTCAATGGCAGGCAAAATTAGCTCATTGTTTTGGGGAGTAATCTCTGTAGTCTTAAGGTTACGGACAAGTTCAGGAGTTTTCGCACTGCTTTCACTGAAGATTTGAAACTGATCTGCTTTATTGGATGCCACATCTTCTTTATCCAGACAAATATGGCTGTCAGTTAAAACTTCTTTTCTTGCTTCCTTTGACTGTCCAATATTTGAAACCAGCCTATTAAGACTTTCCACTTGAGGAAGTGATGTCTCATTGTCAGTATTTGCAAGTACATCTAAGAAATCATTTGCATGAATATGTTCCTCGTGGACATCTAGAATTACCTCTGAAACTTTCTTCTTTTGCACCTCACTGCCGTCATCCAAATTGTCACTTGTATTAGATATAGGTGCCAACTTCTCAAGTGAATCATCAACTGTTATTTCCTTCTCAATTCTGTCAAAAACAATTTTCTCTGTAACAGATTCTGAATAATTCTGGGACTCCTTAGGGTCCTCCTCAACAGATGTTTCAAAGTATTCAAGTTCTTCACTCAACTCAGGTAGCATTTTTTCACCTTCAGTCTGCTCTTTATTTGTTTTCACCTGAATCCAGTCAGACATTTTATGTTCTGGTTCTTGTTTGTTCATAAGAATGGCAGATTCATCCACTTGTGTTGCTATCTCAGTCTCAGGAGGAATAAGAGGTACTTTAACTTGTAAGCCAGAGGTTTGATGAGTATCAATCAAAGTCTGTTCTTGGGTGTTTTCTGAAGCAAGTGTTGCTTTAATCTTGGAGACTTTGTCAGAAGTAATTTTCTTCTCCTTAATTCTTGTCGGTGGAATTGGTAAAATTTCCTGGATTTTGGAAAACACTGCAGAGGTTTCACATTCAGTTGTGCTTGCTGGTGTTGGCTCTTCTAAAACAGCAAACACCTCACAGACAATTTCTTTAGATTCGTCCATTATAAGACTTTCTTTGTGTCTCACTGGTGGAGTAAACTCTTCCAAAACAGTAAACACATCACTGACAGTTTCTTTAGTTTCTTCTGTTATCCCACTTGCTTTTCTTCTCACTGGTGGAGTTGGTTTAACAATATCCTCACCAGTCACATCTGTTTCATCAGGAACCTTCTTAAAGTCTTTTCGTCTTGCTGGTGGTGTAGGTTTCACTAACATCTTGTCCATTTCTTGGGGCTCTCTGGGTGGTAAGTCAGAAGTTTGACGAGTATCCATTTGTTGTTCGGTTAAGCTTTCAGAAGTCTTCTCATCAAGTGTTGATGTAATCTTGGAGACTTTGTCATAAATATTTGTCTTCTCCTTACTTCTCGTCGGTGGAGTTGGTAACATTTCCTGGATTGTGAAACAACTTTCAGTTGGGCTTTCTTTTTGTTTTACTGGTGGAGAGGGCTCGTCCAAAACAGCAAACACATCACTGGCAATTTCTTTACATGTGCTTGTTATCAGACTTACTTTGTGTCTCATTGGTGGGTATGGCTCTTCCAGAATGGCAAACACCTCATGGACAATTTCTTTAGATTCTTCTGTTATCATAACCCCCCTATGTGAGGGTTCTGCCAATATCTTTATTTCTTGAGGTTTGGAAAGCGTGTTGTCACTTGCTTTTTGTCTCACTGGTGGAGTTGGTTTTGCAAGATCCTCACCAGTCATGCCTGTTTCATCAAGAACTTTTTTGATATCTTTCCTTCTTGTTGGTGGCATTAGTGGTGTCACTAACATCTTGTTCATTTCCTGGGGCACACTGGGTTGTAAGTCAGCGAATTGATGAGTATCCATTTGCTGTTCTGTTGTGTTTTCAGAATTCTTCTCATCAAGTGTTACTGTAATCTTTGTTTCAGGACATTCTGATTCAGAGATCTCCATGTGTCTTTCTTCTAACAAGGTGTCAATCTGTTGGAGCTTTATAACCTGATTCTGTTCCATCTCAATTTGCTCAGCCTCACTTATTACAGGAAGATTTACAGAAACTACAGATTCACTTTCATCTGCTTGTGGTTTAGACGTCATGGCTGAACTCCTTCGCAGATCATCTATTTTGAATTCAACTACATGATCCTCTACTCTCTGTACAGAGGGATGTTCCACTTGAGCTCCCTCAATATCTGTTACAAAAAAATCCTTACCCATTATAGGGTCAGTTATATGACAGATAGTCGGTAAGTCAGTAACTGCAGATTCTTGCTGAGATATGACACCTAGTGTTTTCAGTGACTCTTCAGCTGCAAGATCCTCCATATTTGGTGCAATTTCTTCTGACACAGAAACCTCTGTTTGCAGAGTTTGAACCACTGAGCATGTATCACTATCTTTGGTATTTTGTCTGTCTATGGTCATTGGTGTTGGAATGATAGCTTCAGTCTTTGCCAAATCCAGTACAGGCTTTACAGTAGTAAATGAAGTGTTTGATACCTCAGTGGAAACCTGCCAAATAATCAATTTTTAATTACAGATATAAAAACAAACTGTCATGGTTTTCCATAAGGTCCCCTCATGCATGTATATTATAGCTTCAGATTTATCCCAGTCCAAATTTGTAAATGGTATTTTTTGTATTTATGTTGAATATAAAAACCTTATAAAATGTTTGTGTTATAAAATCTTAAGAAAAAAGATACTGGACACTGGAGTACCACTGGCCTGTATATTGACCCACCTTCTGTATTTTTTTTACATAAAACTGCAAACACATTCATGATTCCATCATAGTTATCAAGTTTGCTGATGACATCCCTACAATATGCTTGATCATTACCAATAACGAATCAGCCTACATAGAAAAGTAAGCTTGAACACTAATAAAGGGCAATTAATTTTCTGTCAGCTTATTCGCTGATCATTTTTACTTTTTTGCTACAGTGTCTTTTAAAATGTCACTCATGTTTTCCTATTTACCTGAACACTTTGAGTTTCTTTTTCCTTCTTATCTGCATGATCCTTAGAAGTGAAACATGGGAAAATATAATATAAACATATAATGAAATGCATAACAGTTTTATATAAACCAGTAAACATCTTGCAAATAAAATGCAGTCACCTGCAGCTGCTGTTTAAGTTTTTTGATTACATCATCAGCATCGTGTAATGCACTCGTTCCATCTTTGTCCAGCTTCTCGGCAAGAACCGGACCCAGACAGTTCATAAGAAGCTGCTTATTAGATAGTGCCATCTGCAGGTCCTTGTGCAGGTGTGCACCTTCCTCTAGCATGGTCTGAAAACATTTACACAATGTAACTCTTACTTCATCAGTAGACTCCCAGTAGCTCATCTTTGCAGAAAAAAAATATTTCTTTGTAATCAATTGTTTATCATTACATACTTCTAGTCAAGTAAAACCTTGTGTCTATTTTGGATCTTGTACACATATTTGCGGGTTGGGAACATTGTAAGGCATGGCAGATAGAACAAACTCTAAAAACTCCCTTCAGACATTTCCAGTCATGTTTATGTAAATGTACCCCTGAACTTCAAACTTAACTCTCAGTAGTTTTGTGATAGTGTAATACACTGCTGTACCAGCCACACACTCAGGTTTGTGTCAGCCTGGCTCAAATTTCAAATATGATTGAAAACTGCAACAATAACTGTTTTTTGTTGTACATACAAGACATGATTTACTATACCTGCATAGAGTAGACTGAGTCTGAAGCAGGTTCTGTGTGTGCTGTCTGGTGCCAGGTTCGAAGGGCATGTAGAGCATCTCTTATGCAGTGCACTGCATTATCGGCACAGTCATTCTGTCTTTCTGACAGCTTGGACCGCAATCTAGTGTCAAAGAATACATTACCTATTCATTAAAATTATCCATGTTGGGTTATTAATACAACTCGAGTGTTTCCAAACTAGTTGGGATATGTGGAAAAATAATTTCAACGTACAGAACTCATTTATCTGTATACATGACAAATAAATGTGAGGTGAATGTGAAACAGTTCCCGGATGAAGGCTAAAATTTTTGACGGCTATGTAACTGAAAACAATTTAAGTACCTGCAGTATTGCAGGGCCACTGAGTCTACAAGAGAAATTATGTTAGAGGGAAGGTTCTCATCAGACGGCACTATGCAGATGGCCTGTCCCAGGTCACGAACTTTGCCCTCCAAATTCTCCAGTTTATTTTCACAGGTCTGAGTGAAACATGAATAAACAAGCCAAGATTTTGATTAAAAAGCCCAACCAAATTTCTAAAACACGAATAAAATCCGAGACATCTGTACCTTTAAAGACTGCCAGTTTTCCTGGAGTTGGCTAAAATTATTTCCTGCTTGAAATCCCAGAGAATTCTCTTGCTCTCTGAACTGATTCAGGACAAATTCAGCCTGAGACCGTAGACTTTCTGCTCTGTCAGCTAGCCTCATTTCAATATCAGCCAGTCTGCTTTCACAGATAGTCAGTCTCTCCCTTATTTCGGTCTCTGAGGAGGTAGACAGATTGTGAAGCTGGCCAATCTCTAAAGTCAATGCATCACAACCTCCCTGTGTACAGAAGTTTAAAAGGGAGTCTCTGACAGAGTTTAGCTCGCTCATCTCTTTCTGCTCCCTCTCCACGGTCTGAAGGAGAGCCTGCAAAATGCAAGATATTTTAAAATTTATATAAAAGAGATAATAAAGAATTTTAAACAGGCTTAGCAGTGAAGACATAAACATTGGCTCTGTGTTGTGATGTTTTCTGTCTCTTCCTTGTCTGAAACCCGATTATAACAGGACACTTCGCATATTTGTCTTCAATTGCACATGTCAAAACAGCTCTAGGTTAAATCTGTGGATGGAACTGTTGTAAATGAATTGACCAGACTAAATAGCAGAAGATGCTTTAGGAAAAATGTGGCCGGGACGGTGGCTTACTGGATAGCAGTGTCACCTCAAAGCAAGAAGGTCTCCGATCCTATTCTGTACCCTCAAAGAACTAGCCAATCATTGTGTTTGGAGACACCGATAAGTTTGATAACATCACCTTTAGAGTGTTGATAGATTCCTGTAAACCGAGGCGATCAGTGGGGATGGCTCCAAACCCTTTAACTTGCTCTCTCAGCCAGTCCTGAGCCGCACTGTGCTGTTCCACCAGCTGTACACACGTTCTCTCTGTGGAAATCCCAGACTCCAGATTCTCACACAGTTCCTATAGATGCAAAACACAGTTCATGCCACAAGTATTTGTCTTTGTCACTGGAAAAAAATGTATGCACACTGTAGACCAACTCTTAAACCAATTTTACCATCAGGTCTTTGATTAATCCTGGTACACACTGTTCCATGGCCATCCAAGATGGATCGGTCCAGCTGGGGTCCCGTGTAAGCTGGCTCATTTCCCGGCCTAAAGCTCTTAGAGCAGACAGAGTTGGGCTCAGAGACATTGTCTTGTCTAGGAGAGTCTTGGCCTGCTCCACAGCATGTCTGCGCTCGCCCAACCCTGGCCAGGGGAAGTGGCGAGGTAGAGCTGCTGTCTGCTGCTTCAGCTGCTCTATACGAGAATGTGTCTGCTGCTGCTGGCACTGGCAGGATACCAGGCGCTCCACCACACTCTTTAACAGACTAGAGAGAAGAGCCAGGTTTAGTTCAATACTTACAGGAATATACAGGGTCCATGGGTGTGTTTGAAAATCCTTAGGTCCTCCGCTAAGGTACACTAAATTTCTATTTTAAGACAACATAGTAGGGAGAAATTTAAGGCATCTGGGATTATAAACAGAATACTTCTGGTGGGCACACATAGGATGACGTAAAATTCTGCCTTTGTAGAGAACTCACTAGATTTTCTACCACACCCCAGGTCACCCTTTAAAACTCAAAACAAAAAAAAACACCTGTGGCAGACACAAGCTGACAACTGAATCTGTTTTTTGAGTTCTCAGGGGGTCTACGTTAGGCATATAAAGCAATGTAGCCTGGTTCATCAAATACGCTTTGATGATGTGCAGGAGACGCTCTGAAGCTTAGTTCAGAGAGAGAACATTTTCAATCCATCTGTTCCTCTCCAACTGACCAGCCAGTGTGAGCATGTGTTACTTTGGTATTGTTTGTGCTGTCATGTGATAAAAAAATAATGATAATGATGAATAAAACACAATGTAAAAAGCGGAAGTGCACCAATCGCAGACCTCTGAAGCTCTTGAGCATGCTGTAGTACTCTCTTCCAATCTTCCTCCAAAGAGCTGAGATTCTGCACGAGGGTGTGTTTTATTTGAGCATCTAGGTCTTCATAACCACACAGATTGTCTGCTCTTCTTTTCAAAGATGCAATTTTGGAATTTCCTTCCGGACGGTGGCTTAGAACAGCCTGAGAGACAGAAATAAGTAAGTACTCAACACAAACCTGATCATATTCTAAAGGTCGGTCAAGACTCTGCTGTACTGACTTGAGCTTTGTTGAGTCTGTTTTCAATTTGTTCCTGAGTACCATGTGTACTTTTGCCCAGTGACTCCACATCCTTCTTCAACCCTTCAATCCAGGATTGTATGGTCTCTTGTTCGGCCTGGAAAGCTTTGAGCTCAATTGAGAGAGAATTCTGGATCTCAGCCTGGTTATGGCGTTCTTGTGTAAGTTTGATTAATTCCCCCCATTTTTCCTGAACTTCGTTGAGTGTTTGTTGAATTGAATTCTTTTTGCTCTCCTGCAACTGGAAGTACAAACTTTCTCCTCTGCTTTTCAAAGCTGATATTTTAGATTCAGCCTCAGACTGCAGGTTCAGGATCGTCTAAAGGGAATAATAAAAACCTCATATAAGTGAAGTGAAAATTCTGACCAAAACATTAACACAGATAGATACTTTTCTTGATCCATATAAAGAACTAAAGAAATAAATTGTTAAGTAATGAATTATTTATTATGGAAATTATATAAAATACATTGAATGCTTGCAACTTTACGACAACACCGTGGGTTGACAATGCCCTTGAGTCCACATACATTTTGATCAAAACACAGAATTATGTTTATCTGCCATGCCACTAATGACACAGATGACTGTTTGTGATGGTTTGTTTAAGTTTTTTTTTTTCATTTTCTATTTTTACCAATCCCCCCAATCTAATTGTATATGATTACCCAGGCACCTCCTTACATCCTCCACTGACTGAACTCTCTGCTTCTGAATGAGGATGCTTCTCAACTGAAACATGCCTGCTCCAACACATGTTCAGTACAGACCACATTTATCACCTACATGAGTCGAGTTAAGTGCATTGTGCACTTAGCCCACCCTTAAAAACAGGTGACCATTGTTCCCAGCCACCCATTCCAGTCGAAGAGGCAATGTTGAGCTTTGATATGATGTATTCAGAAACCCAAATCTGGTGTGGTGCAGTAGCAAATTTTACTGCTGCACCGCCTGAGCAGAGCAGAACCCCACAGATATATCCACACAGCATTGAAGCTGCATTAGTGATAAAACTTTTTATTTGTTGTCTGAGTATATGGCTCTTTTCTACCACTCACAAAACTAAGAGTTATTACGTCAAATAGATCAAATAGCAAGTTCATGTTTAATAAGTAAGATACAGGCAGCTGTAATAAATATTTGAGATCTTAACTTCGCAGACATACCCAACTTTTCATTAGTATGATTGTACTTGTGCTGTTTTTTAACATCAGAAACATTATTACCTGTGATATAACAAGTATGTCCTGTACAGGAGTGTCTTTGTCAACTGATTCAACCTTCTGCTCCAGCTCCGCAATCCAGGCTCGAACGTTCCTCTCTTGAAGATGGAAATCTTCCATTTCTCTCTCCAGACCCTCTTGGAACTCTGCTTGTTCCTGGAGCTTCATAGCATTATCCAGCACTTCTGTCCAGTCCTGCTCAAGCATGCCTAGTGTTTGCTGGACGGACTCTTTTAAGTAGTCTTCAAGCCCCTCAGAAGCGCAAACACTGTTACCCAAACTCTTCAAAATGACCAGTTTGGAGTCTGCCTCAGGGCTGTGGATTAATGCAGCCTATGAATAAAAACAAACAAAAAAATCAAACTATTCCTCTTCTGTGAGATTACAAACTGCGTAAGTGACATGGTCTCCAACATGGGACAATTTTAGGCCAGCTTGTTCTTCATTGATTTCAACACTTTATTGTTACTAAATAGTTAATGGCTGTTCTTCACTTCAAAATATTGGTTACACTTCTTGGCATTTTCATTGCTACTGAATATTGCAGCTTATAACTGGGAGTCTCTTACCCAATGAATCTTTCCTCATTTGGTTTTAATTAAAACACTTAAACAATGTATGATGCAAATTTAAAACACCAAACACAAAATGATACACCTAAACAATAAACAAGAATGAGAACTTCTGTAATTTGACCTGAACTCTGTTGAGTATATCAGCTGGAGAGGTACTGCCCAGGGATTCCAATGTCTCTTTCCACTTTTGTATCCAAGCTTGCATGTTCTTCGCATCATCTTGGAAACTTTTTAGTTTCTTTGAAAGCGACTCCTCATGATCAATCAGGTTCTTCAGTTCCTTGGCAGCCAGCAGAACCCCTTTCCATTCATCATCTAGCTCTGTCTGGTTACGTTCGATGTTGAATCTCTTGTCACTTCCAAGTTCCTTATGAGCACATATGCTCTTTCCTTTTTTTCTCAATTCTGCCAGCTTTATTTCCCCTTCACATTCAAGACTCAATACATCCTGGGTAAAAAAATATATATATAATTATATATATATATATATAATTAATCATATTATTGTGAAGCCGGTAGTGAAATCATTAAGTGACATATGTTTTTTTATTTTTTGGTTTAAGGTTTTCTATGTTTTGCAGCTGTCTATATGGTATATCAGAGGTGTGTGTTAGACCTCACAAATACATTCAATTTGCTCCCTTTGACTTACCACACATATTAAATAAATAAAAGACCATTATCGGTTGTTCTAGTTGTACAATATATGTAAAAGTGTACAAACAAACTGAGCAGAATAGAATAAAACAACACTGCTCATTTTGGGGAAACACTTTTCCATGACATATTGAATACCCATAATAAAAAGTGTGTATGTACTAAATACATCTATAGATTCATTTTGTTTGGTATTATATGTTGTCTCCATATGCAGTTATAGACCACTTCAAAATTTTCTACAGTTTACTACTTATGGCTATGTGTGTGAGAAAAATATACGATACAAACCTTTATTTTATTGTAATTCGTATTCTAGTATATATAATAACACTGCCCATTTTGCTCAAACACAGCCATAAATAGTAAAACTAAAAAACCTGATAATTATCTCAGCTCTTCAACGAGCGCAAGGCACATGGTAACATCCTGGATAGGGCGTCCATCACAGGTACATACAGGAAAATTCAGTGTCTCCAATCAACCTGGTGGCATGTCTTTGGACTGTGGGGGGAAACCGGAGTATCCGGAGGAAACCCACACGGACACGGCTAGAACATGCAAAGTCTGCACAGAAAGGACCTAGATTGTCCCACCCAGGGATTGAACCCAGGACCTTCTCGCTGTGAGGTGACAGTGCTACCCACTGGGCCGCCCTGTATGGTAAATGTATGCAGATTTAATAACATGGCATATATAAGGTTGTATGCTAACATGTGTTAAAGTACACCCATGTATATAAACACTGTATATCATTTTCTTCTTTGTCTTTCGGCTGCTCCCATTCGGGGTCGCCACAGTGGATCCTGGTCCGCATTATTGACTTGGCACAGCTTTATGCCGGATGCCCGTCCTTCCTAATAAATTATACAGGCTTGGGACCACCACTACCATGTATGGCTGGGTATCTACGGGGCAATTTCACATCTCCAACCAACCTGGTGGCGTGAGAGGAAACCAGAGCCCCCAGAGGAAACCCACGCGGACACAGGAAGGACATGCAGACTCCACCCAGGACTTCTTTTCATGAACTGATAGTGCTACCCACTATGCCACCGTGCCACTTATATAAACAATGTATATCAAATACATTAAACATACATAAGCATACATAATTCTATAAGCCACACATGTATGTTAATATATGAAATTGTTCCAATTTCCGATAGGATTCATAAATATTTTGCACAATATTTGCCAAAGGACCTCAGTTCGATCCCCAGGCAGTGCAGTCTGGGTCGGTTCTGCGCGAGTTTCCTCCGGGAGCTCAAATTTCCTCATGAAGTCTAAAAACATGCAGTCAGATTAATTGGATAAACTGGATTGCATTATGGGTGAGTGTGTATATAGGTGGGTGTGAACATGAAATTCAGGTTGTTTCTGTGTGCCTTGCCCCATTGAATAGCTGGGAGGGGAATAAATGTTCACGTCTATAGTTTTGGAATGAGATGTCGTTGTTGGTCTGGTTGCCATACACTCTGGAACATCATCACTCTAAACTCACCTGAACTGTGCTGCATCTTTCCTGAATTGAAACATCTTTATGCAGAGAGTTCAGCTTTTTCATCTGTTCTGCTATCCAGGACCGAGTGCTCTTCTCCTCTCCTTTAAGAGATTCCAGTTCTCTTAAGAGGGATTGTTTGAACTCAGCCTGGGCTTTAAACTGCTGAGCTAAATCCAGAACTCTTCTCCACTCATCGCCTACATTTTTCAGAGTCTCTACAAGTTCCTGCTGCTTCATTTCCTCCAGCTCTTCATGATTACACAAACGCTCAATTTCCTTCTTCAAAGCTGCCAGCTTGGCATCCCCATCTTCTTGTAGGTCCAGAACAGTCTAACAACAACAAAGTGGGTGAACATCTACCTCACACGGTCCAAATCTTATTCAATATTTCAATAAAACTTATCAGGTGTACCTGAACTTTCAAGAGCTGTTCCTCCATTGGACTGGATTTGCCCAGCAATTCCATGCTCTGTTTCAGGTTTCTAAGCCATGTCCTGATTTTTTCTACCGTAGTGTGGGATGTTTCTATTTCCTCCTCTAAAGCTTTAAAGACCTCGGCTTTATTCTCCAGACAAATCCCGAGACTGTGATATCGATCAACCAGAGACTCACTTTCTTTGAGTAAAGGGTCTCCTCTCAGTCCCCGTAACCTCACAGAGGCAAGAAGGTCAGTGAAAGCTTCAATTCGACTACTACAAAGCACAAGATATGTGGTACAAGAAACAAAACATTATTAAAAAAGTAGCCATGTGGACACTTCATGTAAAAATAGGTTTTGTTGTTTAAACATACTTATAATTGCTTTCAACTTTGAGACAACACATAGAATTTATGTTTAGTTTCAAGGTCAAACTGAATTTGTAAATTCCTAGTAATATATTACTGATTGGGTAAGTATAGGGATAATACCAGTGCACATTAATAATCTTCACAACCTGGTAATATTAATGAACAAAAGAAATAAAACCAGTACTGATTAAAAATCATCTGGTTTAAAACCACACTAAGAGAAGTGAATTGTGATACCTTTCTTTAAGAAAGCTCTCTTGAACCTGTCTGAGTTTTTCTCTTTTCTTTGGTATCTGCTCCCTCTGCTCCAACCATTCCTGGAGATGGTCATGTTCTTGTTGCAAGCTAATTTTATAAATCAATACATTGTCAATACTTCCATTTGATCAGTTTAGTGCATAACTAGCACATAAGGGTGAGAAATGGCAAGAGACTGACCTGTTGAGTTTAAATAGAATGTCTTCTAGCTGCTTGCGGCGTCCATGGCAGTGAGCTCTGAGTGTGGACAGCTCTCCTTCCTGTTCCTGCTGCCAAGTACTGAGCTGGACCCGGGTCTCAGCCAGGATCTGGCCCTGATCCTTTTTTTCAATGGCATTTTTTACCTGTGCAAGACGCTGCTCACCTTCTCCAGAAACCAAGAAGTCCTACAATATAATTCAAGGTTTCATTACATCTGTTAAACAATCCTTCTGTTGCATGAATGACAAACACTTCATATTTGAGTAAATGCATTTAGTTCTAGAAGGACGCATTTAGATTTATGATTCTTAGCAGGAAAGGTGGGGGGTAGTGACATTGGGCACAGCTAAGTGGGTAGCAAGGTCACTTCACAGCAAGAAGGTCCTGGGCTCAATCCCCATATGTGGCATACCAGGTCCTTTCTGTTTGGAGTTGGCAAGTTTTCCCAGTGTCTGCATGGGTTTCCTCAAAGAGCTATGGTTTCCTCACACAGTCAAAATAGGTGTGTGTATGTATGTTTCTGTGATAGACTGGCGCCCCATCCAGTGTGTTTCTTTGTGCATTGTGCCCAATAAAAAGCTATGATAGGCTCCAGCGTCCCACACCCAGTGACAGTGATTGGATAAGTGTGTTAGAGAGTGATACTTAACAGATGTGTTTATGCAAAGACACTTACAGTTGTGACCTAGTACAATGTAAGTAACTGAAGGATAAGGTTGTTGCTCAGCATCCATACAGCGGCAACGTTGTGGTGGTAGAACTGGATCCAGAGACTTTTGGATCACTAGTGCACAATCTCAAATGCTGACCTACACCTGTACACTTAAAATATATTTATGAGCAGCAATTCACACTAGCCCACAACAGCTGGGATCCAGGGGGAATCTGGTGGTGAAATAAGCCTCAACAAGCCACCAATCCTCCCAGGAAAACGTGTTCTTCTGCTTCCTTGTCATCCCCTTTTTAAACATGTTCTAAAACTAATGTAGCTGCTTACTTTCAGTTTTAGCATAGATGCCTCTACATCCTCTCTCGTCTCTGGGTTCTCGAAACACTCGTTTACAGCCAGCTGTTCATCCTGTAGCCAGTTCTCAAACATTTGAAACTCATCTGGGAAAAAAATATATAAATATGTCAGTCATTAAATGTGAAATGAATCAGATTTAAAAACAAGTTGTGCTTATGACTATGTACCATTAATGGATTTAACAAGGAAGCTCTTCTCTCCTTGTTCTTTCTTCTTACAGATAAGCTCATGTGTTGCTTTGAGGCAATCTTTAAGATTTCTGTTCTGACTGGAGAGTTCCTCCAAAGCCTGAGGTGCAGTCACACTGGACATGAGGTCTACTTCCTTCATCAGAGATTCTACCTCATCCTCCTGATCTAACAGTTGCTCAGAGAGATCCTGGAGAGAAACAGAAGCTGTTTATTACATGGTTAGAGGTCCTGATCAGGAACACAAACCTTGTAATGATGCTAGCCCAGTGGTGTCAAGCAGATGTGTATACAGACATTATTGGCAATATCGGTTGATGAAAATGAAAGAATAAACATTACACTAAAATCCAGATGTGCATAGTTGAATAGATAATCTGTAATACATGCAGGTTCATAAATAATTGTACTAATGATGTTTGACAGTGCTGTAACTTGTGATCATGACTTAAACATCCTCATTCCACTAACTGGTACTGTACCTGTGTAATATGTTGTAGCTGGTCTTTGTTGTCAGTACTGAGCATGCTCACTGAAGACTTTATCCTCTGGATGGCTGACCTGCAGGCGTCAATCCTCTGAAGCAAGTGAGCTCGGACACTCAAGAGCTCCTGGAAGACTTCAGTACAGCTGGAGAAGAGCTCCCTCACCTGATCCATCTTCTTTTTTAGAGCAGTTTCCATCACCTGAGGAGAGGGTAAAAGAAAGAGAAGGTTTGTTCAAGTTCCTTTACTTAGAAAGACAAAATGAGGAGATAAAGTCCAGGAACTAATTTTGTAGGATTTTTAAATAATTTATTTATAAATTATAGTAGAAAATAAGTATTTGGTCACCCGCAAACAAGCAAGATTTCAGGTTGGTGTGAATAAATCAACTGTTGGAGCAATCGTAAGAAAATGGAAGACATACAAGACCATTGATAATCTGCCTTGATCTGGGGCCCCAGGCAAGATCTCATCTCAGTGAGCAAAAATTCCAGAACAACACAGAGGGACCTGGTGAATGACCTGCCGAGAGCTGAGACCAAAGTAACAAAGGCTACCACCAATAACACACTACACAGTGAGGGACTCAAATCCTACAGTGCCAGATATGTCCCCCTGCTTAAGCCAGTTCATGTCCAGGTCCATCTGAGGTTTGCCAGAGAGCACATGGATGATCCAGAAAAAGAATTGGAAGAATATCATGTGGTCAGATGAAACCAAAATAGAACTTTTTGGTAAAAACTCAACTCGTCATGTTTGGAGGAAGAAG
>JAYDZG010000039.1:8197283-8207944 GCA_034509265.1 Microcambeva bendego
GGCCTGGTGGTTTGAGAACTGGGCTTGTGATCAGAGGGTTGCTGGGTTGATTCCCAGAGTTGACAGGTCATGACTGAAGTGTCCTTGAGCAAGGCACCCAACCTCTAAATGCTCCCCGGGCGATGTGGCTAGTGCTGGCCACCACACTAATGTGTATATGTGTGTTTCACTGCACGGGTTGGTTTAAAATGTGAATGATGAATTTCACAGCACAGTGATAAAAAGAGTATTCTAAATCCCAAAAAAATAGTTTTATATACAAATTACAAATCATTATCAACAAGCTAACAAAACGTCCACTATTGGTTTGGCATAGTTTTTACGTGGATACCCAAAGCATCTGAAAGAAACCCGACCCATCTGGGTATCAAACCCAGGACCTTTTTGCTGTGAGGTTACCTACCAAGCCATCTTGCTGCCCTCAAAACAACAACAGCAAAACCAAAAAAAGTACAAAACACATTCACTTTTCCTTCATGACATCAGCTAGTTAATCCAAGTGTAAACTAAGAATGGATCTATTGAAAGAAGCATACTTGACCTGCTCAGCATTTTTTGTGCTGTCATAACCTACCTACTTTACTATTGGCTTTTTACAACATTTAGATCAATTGCTTTTATTCCATATTAGCAAACAAGGTTCCTGTGACTGTGACAGGCTGTGATCCAAATATCTCACTTGTGAGAATGAAAAGAAGAGCAACGATAGACCAAATTCATAGAATTATGGAGATCAAACTAGTTATTTCACTGGTAAGATTTTTGTCTAATAAAAATATTCACATTCCTTTATTTTACCCATAGTGTTCTAAACTTACCCATTCTGCAATGATTACATATCCCTTTTATTGCATGCACCAAGAAAAAAACTGAAAAATACAAGGAAATTTTACTGATGCACCTCATTCAGTGGTAAAATACAAAAGGTTAAAATGTTCATGTACATCCACAATGGAGAGACGGCGCTGTTGACAGTCCAGAGATAAAGAAAAATGCATGCATTGATCGCATTTTGACATGAAACTGGTCTTACTGTCAACTGCATGCTTAATAACAACCGAACCTGCTGTTAGTGTTTTATCTAATATCTACCTAACCCTAAGGGTGCTATTCAAAATATACATGATCTGTTCCCTGAAAATAAATAACAGCTTCTCTGCTTTAAGGCAAATTAATACAGTCAGTAAACACCTAATATGAGCTGCATGTACTGTCTTTTAGGCGTCAAAGGTTCAGAAATAAAGTCTAAGGAACTGATTGTGTTGATTTTAAACTCTATTGAATGTGCTTTTTTCATTTTTGGCCAGTCCACAAAAATGCCTTTTCCCCCAAATCCCACCCAAAAAAATGTCATCATCCATGTTTGGTGAAGCTCATATTGATGTAATTAATAAGCCAATCATGTATGTATGATGCCTAATCGGCCTATAGCACTGCTGGGTATTTGAATGTTGGTGTATGATTTATTAGCCTAGTCAAAAACGAGTATGTTTAGCCAGAGTGCTGAGGTTATCCGGCATCACACCTCTATCAGAATTAGAGTCACAGGAGCAAGTCAAAATGAGGCCCCACACAAACAACTGGCTGGATTGTTAGAGCAGAAATCATTTTATAACTACTTAGTCTAATTAGTAGAATAGAATAGAATAGAACAGAATAGAAAAGCATTGAATAGAATAGAATAGAATAGAATGGAATAGAATAGAATAGAATAGAATAGAATAGAATAGAATAGAATGCCTATATTTGTCATTACACATATACAGTTGGGGTCCGAGTGCAGGGTCAGCCATTGTACAGCACCCCTGGAGCAGACAGGGTTAAGAATCTTGCTCAAGGACCCAACTGCGGCTGCCTAGAAGAACCTGGATTTGAACCGCCAATCTTCAGGTTGATAGCCCAAAGCTCTACTCACTAGGGTACCATGGTCCCCAGTTATTACTTTTTTACCTGGCTGGACAAACTATTTTACAAAGCTTTGTAGTCATAAACGAGCTTTACATAACAACTAATGTAAACTGACATTTAAAAATCCTAATACAACACATTTTCACTATCAAAGGTAGTTTTTGTCAAGGTTAAGATGACAAATCTTGAGGTCAGGTGAAATCAGCCCCGATTTAAAAAGCAGTTAAGAAAGTGAGTAAATTAGTATTGTGTAGTAGTGTGGTTATTTGCACTGCTTTACAAAATGAGTTACTAACCTTGAAGAAGGATGTGGACATTGTCAATGTCCAGTGGGAGGGAGCTACTCTCCACCGTTGGGTCCACTGATGTCCTTTCTGACGCCATGATGACCCCAGCAGTTATAATTTTTAGTAGAAAAATCCACTAGAACATGGTGTAACTCTAAAAAGAGAGGATTATTAGAGATGATACTGATTGTGTAAATTTGATTGTTTGTATTGAAAGTATTATATGGAAACCAATTACCCAAGTGAAATAACTGCACCCTTTAGTACATTTTCGAACAAATTGTGATTTTTCTGTTTACAGTGGCTGAAAAAATATTGGAATGGCTTCATTCGAATCCATTTTGTTAAGCAAATATTTTTATCCTAGATTGCAAGAAGTTATTTCAATAGTTACATTAATAAGCTAATGCTCTGTTAATTATAGCAGCCTGTTCTAACTTCTTATGTATGATATGGCATGTATGCTACCCAATGGGCCAGGTAAACCACAAACAGAAACTTATATTAGTAAGTAAACGTAAGAAAATACTATATCAATCCATCAACATTTTGTTGCCATTTTCAAACATTCACAATACTAGGTTCATGATACGATTTGAGTTAAAACTGCGACTTTGACATCCTTCATAAGTAAATAAACTATAATTGATCCCCTTTTTCATTAAGTATTTATCCACTTAATTAAACACCTCAACCTGATCAGAAGTGAGATGGGTTTGTATACTATCCCAGAAACACAAGATGTAAAGCAAGAATACTGCCTTTCCTTCAAGAAATTTTCAATAAAAAAAAAGTGATCAGATATGACCTAAATGGAATGCCAACACCACCAAATTTGTATGACATGACAAATGCAAAAAAAGTTTATTTCTATTAAACTACTAATCTGCTTTCACTTTTGCATATTCCTCACCGGCCTTTCTGTCGAAATGATCTGAAGGACATATGAGCTTCAAGTGTGCAAAATGTGACATCACTCCCATTCTTTAAATTCTTGCTTACTTAGTGCATTGCATATCTGATACAAGGCTCTAACCTAATACTTAGCCTACAACTTAAACTGACCTCTACGGGTAGTCTATCATTTAATGTGGTTGATCATTTAATGTGGTAGCTCCCGAATTGTGGAACATCTTCCAAAGTCTGTGATCCCTCCACACTTTCATCATTTAAATCTCTATTAAAGACTTGTTTTCATGATTTATATTGTACCTGGATTTAACATGTTATGTAGGTGGATGTACTTGTGGTTTATGTTCTACAATAACTACAAGAGATGACCAGAAATGTGGTGTTAATACCAAGCTAAAACTAGGAAAAGTCATTGTACAGTCAGATTAACTGGACATGAGCATAATAGGCATTGTTTACATGCTTAAGCGGACATGAAACGAAATAGGTCAAAGGAAAATACTTGCTTCTATATTTTGGAAACCTAATAAAAGATATGACCAGATAAGCATTCAATGTATTTAGCACACTGGACCTGTTGCATAACAATCTGGGCAGTGATGTGACTTTCAAGTACACAAATACAAACAGATGAAGTTATATGCTAAAGCAAACAATAAATCATGGAAATGTTTACATATGAAGCCTAACATGCACAAACATTATTAATCATTCATCTTTAAATACATTAAATAGATTCATGACAAAACAAGATATCCATTTGATCAGGATAGGCCAGAAAAATTCAAAATTCAAACCGGGTGAAGGCTCTACAAATATCCTTTCCCGTCTTTGACTAATGGTCAGGTGGCAGGCTGTGTAGATTAACACAATATTTAAAAAGCAGCAAATGCTTTAAGGCAGTTGCGTTGTTATTTAATTCATCCTGTAATATCTATGCTGTGACCTTTCTTGTTAGCACTAGGTTTAGCATTATGGGTGTTGTATTAGTACCAACTGTCTCACAAAGCCAGCATCTTGTAATTAAGTTAATTTTAGATGTAGCACTCTAACTTTCTGCACTTTAGCAGAGGAGTCTAATTTCTCAGGTTGGAAAGAATGTTTGTGTTGATAAGCCTTTATATTACAGTAAGTTTATCTGTAGTCTTTCTCTTTAGCTGTTTAAGATTGCCCACAGTAATTTGGTATTGACCCTAAATCTTTTATTTTTGTTTTAATTGTTGAGCACATGAAGATTCAGAAACACCTGAGAGCCAGAAAGACCAGTCTGACCCCTGACCCCCAGCATACTAGATGAGCAGAGCCCAATATAGCAGCAGTAGAAGCAGTGGGGGATGGGAGTGAGGAACTGGCACAAAGTCAAATAAAATGTCACAACATTAGGAAACAAATTATGTTATACACCCCACAAGAAGGAGACATTGGGGTTTGGCGAAGCAATACAAAGCATGGATTTAGTAGTTACAGCATTATAATATAATCATTGTTTTATAAATATAAAAAACAATTAGTGCTATGTATGAATATGTAGAATACTATTCCCCAGAAATTATTAGTACTGTAGTTGTTTTAGTCCCCAACTGAGTGTCAAAGAAGTTTTGTCAGCTGTAACAATAAAAAACTATATCTCCATAAAGAATTCCAACCAGATTAATATGTACAAGTCCAGGATTTATTTTGCATAAACTCTGCATGTCTTAGATGACAGAGACCCGAATCATAGAAAGAATCATAGAAAGAAACAAAGTTTCGTTACTGAGTACTGTAACTTTTAAAGTTTGGTAAGTACATATAATGCATACTCACATAATTTCTGATGTCCTATAAATCTTAACTCCTGTCCCAGATTCCAAATAACTGCATTATACTTGGAAGACCGTTAATGCCAGCAGCTTGGTGCGCGTGACCCCCCATAGTCGCGCGGGCTCGCTGCAACATATTTAGCGCTGATTCACTCACTCATGAAGGAATCGAATCATTTCAAACGGTTCTTTCGAGCGAATTGATTCCACGTTCAAGCGACTCGCCGTCCTATTTCTGTCTCGCCTATCCTGTACCCTAAACTCAAAATGCATCCTGGGTAACATACTGCAAATGCCCCATCCTATACAGTATGTACAGCAGCGCTGTTTTTAGACCACTTCCCCCAGCCCTGAACTGAAATATCTTCAATGAAAGTCATTTTGTGATCGTCATGCAAAAATTGTTTTTCTTGGTAAGAATATTAAAGTGTTAATAAATTAATTGTTCATAATGAGAGATTTCATTGGCATTAAGACATACAGAGTTCAGAATAAACGAGTACACCCCAACAGATTTGTCAGAAAATCTTTCAGAATCCACATTTTCTATGGAAGTCTATACTACTAAATAATACCATAAACTTGGGCCATTGATTGCAAAAGATTTATTAATTTACACTCTTCCAAACTCAAATGATTCGAATTGTACCTGAATTTAACCTGCTATGTAGTTTGATGGACATGTGGTTTAATGTGTATATGTTCTTAAGTTGTAGAGCGTCCTAGCAGCTCTACATTGTAGAGTCATTGTACAGTCAGATTACCTGGACATTACAGTAGATTTATTAATTTACACACACACGGGCGGCATGTTGGCTTAATGGGTAGCACTGTTTGCTCACAGCAAGAAAGTTCTGGGTCTGTATCTGCATGTTCTCCCCATGTCCGTGTGTGTTTCCTCCGGGTACTTCGGTTTTCTCCTACAGTCCAAAGACATGCTACAGGGTTGATTGGAGACACTGAATTGTCCTCTAGGTACCTGCGATGGACTGGCACCCCATCCAGGGTGTTACCTTGTGCCTTGTGCCCGTTGAAGAGCTGTTGCTAAAAGTGTTGTCCAGTTAAAAAGTTGGGCGTGGTCAAAATGTGGTGTTTGTGATGTGGTGTCCAACATTCCGTGTATTGTTTTCATTATTGTGTCTGTTACCTAAACACGTGTGTGTATGTGTATATGTTTTCTTTTAGGAACAACTGCTTCCCTTTGCCACAGTGCTTCACTTGCTTCTGCCTGAGCATCCTTCTCTGTCGCCCTAAACACATATGCACTCCTTTATTGCATTAGTAGATCAACTTGATTTGTGGTCTTTCTCACTTTCCTTAGCTTGACAGCTTCAGTCACAACACCTCTTAAAGGGTCTTGTACTCTTGGCACATGCTGTAAATAAATGTGTCCTCTCACAATGAATGAAGACTGTGTACTAATCAATAAAGTAATTTTCCACAGTTTCCAGCAGGAATTTTATCAGACTGCCTTTAAATTATGTTTAGTTTCAAATATAAAAAATTAAATAATAATAATAAAAATGTTTGTAACGCTTTTAAGCAGTTTCCTCTAAGCTATCAAAAGCAAATGAAAGTTTATTCTTACACTTACAAAATGTAACAACTCTGTGACCTTGTTGTCAAAGTGTTTATAACACTGTGACCTTACCTTATAGGGTGTATTAGGCTAACATTATAACCTTTAATTTACATTTTCAGCATTTAGCAGCAGAGGTGTCAAGTGCTTACCTTACTTATTCAGATTTATTGGTTATCTATACTTTACTGGAGTAATTATTTTTCAGCCGACTTTTTACTTTACTCTATTTTCACGCAATTATCGATACGACTCCTTTAATTAAAAAAACGCCTCGTTACTCCTATTTAATGTCGGTATGTTTTCATCCATGGTAAAAACCCCTATCCAGATAAATCGTGCCATCCTGATAGTGAATGTGATTGTGGTCGGATGAGATGTATAAGCATTTACTTTTCTGACACCCTATTGGTTTGTATGAGATCTATCGCACCTGCACAGGTGACGTCACACTCCAGCAAAGACAGAGCAGATGTGCGTAGCCTGTATGAAGATGACGTAATCTCCCAACTAAGCACCAGTGAGGACGTTGGTAGCCAGGGAGACCAGCTAACCCTTGTTTTGCACTTTTTTCTTTCACTCATTGTGTGTTGTTGACACAGACTTTTCTTTATTAGAACCACTTTTCGGAAGAAACGCTTACACACACACACACACACACACACACACACACACACACACACACACACCTCAACTGACTAAACTTTTTGCCTCCTATAAACATTAAAGCTTTATGTTGTGAATAAACTGTAGCTTCAACTTTCAGTTCTAAAAGTTGCATAAGCCAGAGGGGACGTTTAGGTGCTTATTATTATTATTATTATTATTATTATTATTATTATTATTATTATTATTATTATTATTATTGCCTGTTTTAGGTCGCCATACATTTTAAAAAGTCATGTGAATATTTTTTTATGTGTTTGCCATTTATAAATGCACTTTTTGAACTGTGCTATATGCAAGAAATAAAAATGTGCAAAATCACATATACACCTATGGTTCTTTTATATATTTGCAATGTACTAAAATGCATTCATTTTCAATTGGCATATTAGGTGGCTGAAGGGTAGTCAACATTAACATTTTTGGGGGAGGTGGGGTAGTGCACTATAGGCCTCTGTAGCCTAAATATGCCCCCACTCACACACACTCATTACTTTAACTTTTCTACTTTAAGTAGTTTTGAAACCAGTACTTTTAAACTTTTACTTGAGTAAACAGCTTGAGTTGATACTTCAACTTCTAAAGAAGTATTTTTAAACATTGCTATCTATAGTTCTATACAAGTAATAGATGTGAATACTTTGGACACATCTGTTTAGCAGACGCCTTCATCCAAAGCGACTCACAGTGCAGTTACATTTTACAGTTTGAGCAATCAAGGGTTAAGGGCCTTACTCCAGGGCGGAACAGTGGCACGAGCACGAGCATCTTTCAGACTACTAGTACAGTACCTTAATCACTAGGCTACAGTGAATCACCTGTCTACAGCGTGCCATAACCATAGAACAAAACGGGGCAAGACAAAATTGTGATAAATAAGTATCAATAATAAAAATTTATATTATTGACGTGTTCAAAACGAACTAAATGAACTCATTTATTTCTTTGCGAGTAGAATGAGTTAGCAGTTTCAATTAGTAGCCTCCAGAGGGCGGCGGGCGCCTACAGCGCGAACGTTAATAAAAGGCACGCGCATGTACAGCATGCATTACAAAGGAGTTTAAAGCCCTTTAAACCTGGTCATATTTAAATTTAGGTCACATTTCCTTTCATTTAGGTACCCTTACTTAAATTATTATAAAGACTGTTTCATACTAAATCAAAGAATAACATGTTACATACTTTGCTATAACTCTTCTTTCAGCCTTCCCAATACCATTACACGCATTGTTAGTATCTCGCCATTTAAACACTAATATCAAAATTGTAAGGTACTAAGAATCCCAAAATGTACAAGAAGAGAAAAAATAATGAAGGAAATTTGTATGTTTTCTTCTAAGTGCTCAAGTTTTCTGCAACCTCGTAACACATGAAGTAGTGGAATGATGAATAATTGAATGTGTAAGTGTGTAAAGTCCTGCGATGGACTGGCACCCTTTCCAATGTGTGTTCACATCTCACAGTCTGTTCCCAGGTGGCACACGATCTACCACAATCCAGATTTGGAAGACGTTTCTAGTGAATTATAAATGAATGGAAAAAGCTAATTTGGTCCTTAATAACAGTATGTTGAATGTTTAAAAGTATTGAATTGAGGATAGCTGCAGACAGCACCATGAAAAGGCAAAAGAGGTGACCCCAACAATGAATGTAAGAACAATAATAGGATATGTAATTTCATGTTTTGTCGCAAATTCACAAGCAACACACTGTATCAAATGAGAAATGAATTAATCATTTGTCTAAAATAAACAGTGTGCACCAACTGGTAATTGAATTTGACTCAACGCCTCCAGGTATCTTTTGACTGATGTAGATCATTAGGCTCTTCGGGCGGTGTAATATTTTGAAACAAAGTTTGGAAGCAGTCTTTGTAACTATAAAAAGCAATACAATTTAATATTGCTGTCAAAGCAGTTAGATTTACCTGATTATTGAAAGGGACAGTACAACAGAGCTGTCACCCAAGAGGCGAGTGAATATCCAATTTTGTCAGCAGCGCACTGTTTATTTTTGGGGGTTTTTAAAGATACCAATAATTTCATTATTTTGTGATGTGTGTGGCTAGTTTTACACCACTATATGATTAAAATATTGTCAATGCTTTAAACATCACCTTGGAATGTGTTGCAGGCTTGAGATGTCGTCAAAGTAAAAAAAAATGAATTTTTAAAGTTGTTTTTGTCACTTGTTCCAGGTATTACAGTTATTAAACAAAACAGAGTCTTAAATGATTCAAATGCCAACCTGCCATGACGTGCATATTCCCTACAAGTATATGTAAACCTTTTAACTTTGTTTAAGCAATGAAATATGACTAGATGTGACACAATGAGGGACAGCAATATTACACCATGTCCTGCTGTAAGGAAAAAAAGAACTCTGATTAGATCACTTATGACAGCGTTGTCTCCTTAGGCATCTGTGTGGAATTTTATCTGCATTAAAACTGTGTGTGTCAGTAAGAGGTGTGGAATGATGATTATTATACAGAAAAGCAAAAATTGATTCAATGTGATAGTGCATGAGAGAAATGTTATGTACAAACACACATTCATTCACAGACATCATTTTGTTAAAATGTTCACATATAAACATACACCCCGTATTTATAATTGTATTTTAACTTTGTAAAACTGTAGGGGGTTGCACTGTCACCTCACAGCAAGAAGGTCCTAAGTTTGATCCCCAGCTGGGGTGGTCCAGGTCCTTTCTGTGTGAAGTTTGCATGTTCTCCCTGTGTCCGTCTGGGTTTACTCCATGCTCACAGTCGAAAAACATGCAATTGAGGTAAACTGGAGACACAAAATTGCACATAATTTTGTTTGATATAAATGTGTGTACTGATGAAACTTGTGTAATGAATAATGAATGTTTCCTGTAATGAAAGTTTACATCAACATGTAAAGTATGACATTATTCCAAAAAACAAATAGTGTAAAATTTGATTATTGATTTGGCATAGTTTTTAAGACGGATGGCCATCCTGATACAACCCTCCCTATTTATCTGAGCTTGGGACACTACAATGCACTGGTTTATGCATCCTTGTGGATGACCACCCTATAGTGAAACTGTGAACAAATCCTTTTTGCACTTAATAAAGCATTTTTCACTGTTTTCTAAGGATACAATGTGACTAAGGATGATCATACTAAATATGATACAGTGAGGAAAATAAGTATTTGAGCACCCTGCGACTTTGCAAGTTCTCCCACTTAAATTTTCATCTTAGATGCATGTCCACTGTGAAAGACATAATCTAAGAAAAAATCCGGAAATCACAATTTATAATTTTTAGCGCATTTTCTAAAAGAAAGGCGCTATTGTTTTCATTTTGTCCGTATGAATATAAACAGTGTATCACAAAAGTGAGTACACCCCTCACATTTCTGCAGATAAGTATAATCTTTAAGTATATCTTTTCATGGGACAACACTGACAAAATGACACTTTGACACCATGAAAAGTAGTCTGTGTGCAGCTTATATAACAGTATAACACATT
>JAYDZG010000039.1:8236781-8258434 GCA_034509265.1 Microcambeva bendego
TAAGCCACCGTGCCGCCTTTCTGAGAATATACAAGACCAAACCACAAGTAGCCTGCTTGGAAAACCAAGACAACATTTAATCAGAAGAAAGAAAGAAAATGAGAATTTAATATGCTCTTAGTCAGTAGACCGGCTCATGAAACATTTAACAAGTCATTCCAGCCAGACTAAATTGCTTTTTATTAACTACCACTCTCACGCCTATGGCACATTATCTTTTCATGGATATTGCAAAAATTTATACTTGGAAACATTTTCTTTGATTCGAATATGATTAGATTTATTCGTTTGAAAAGGCCTACATTCACTTTAAAACTGATTCTTTAAAAAAGACTTTCAAATCAGTAGTAGTCTCTTTAAACACTGCCATGAGTATCAAGAACTGTACATTTTTCTTAAAAGTAATGCAATGTGATTTAATATGTACTAAAATGCAAGCTAATGAAAGCAAATAGGATTCTTGTAGAGAGAAATCATTTGATATTACGGTGCTCTGCACCATTATAATCCTCTTGTTTTTTAATCTTCTTCCTTTCTAAGAATTAGCTTCCATGTCCATCATGCAATAGGAGAAACCGACCACAAACCAACCTGCTACTTCAACATGAAATTTTAAAAAGAACAACTTTCATGAAGAAAAAAAGAAAAACACTTTGGCCGTGTTCCAGATATTCATGTGTGTGTATGGTTGAAAATGTGTGTGCTGCAGTCAGACAGTGAGGTGAGTAGCCTCGGCCCGTCAGATAAACAGATTAGAAAAGATGAAAAGAATGATTGACTTTTTCATTAAGAATGTTGTTACATCTTTGTGAAGGGGCGACGAGCAAAAATCCCACACACACATTTAACTCTAAAGTGTGGTGTATTCTCTAAACTTTTACTCATATTTTAGTACTTGTACAACTATGAGCATATTTTCAGCGTCTACACACAGTTTTTCACCAATTCCCACCCACAAACCATGTTTGCCTTATAGACCTGCTATGTTGTAAAAATGCCGGAGCACCTCCACATAATCTGTGTAAAAATATTTATAATTTGGCATAAAATGTTTTCACATCTTATGGAAATGTAAATGTGTTTAAAGTTAAAACTCCTTTTTTTTTAGATTTTTTTCATTCTTATTGGTCAGTGTATATGTCTGTTATTTAGTCTGACTAATCAGTATAAATCATGCTTTTGTCTCTCCAATCAAATAAGCAAATAGTTTCAGAGAGGCTCGTCTTAAGTGATTGATGCTTTTATTTGATGCACTATTATTTGTGGGAAAAGGTGGCAGTTACCCAATTATCAACATTATATTGATATATGGAGAGAAAATAGTGAATATAGAATAGAATATATAGAATTGTATTTCAAATAAAGAACTTTATACTGACCAGATTGTTAGTTAATAATTTACAAGTCAATATTACCTTTAAAAAAGTGAATTTGTAAAAATGCAGTGAGACATTAGTTAGACAGCTGCCTATGTAGACATTATGACAGCAAGGGAGCTCACTAGGTTTTAGAACACCCCTAGTCTGTTAACAAAAAATGCCCCTGCATGAGTCTAGTTTCTACCTCTAGCACCGACTCCTTAAAATCTCAGCAGTCTACTCATGGCTACATTTGTCACTACATTTGATGCAAGTATCAAATCACGGATGAGCCATGTAGATACAGATTTTACCCTTAGAAACTGATACTGTCTAATTGTGAATTAAGATGTGCATCATGCTGCCTGCAGTGTGTAAGAAAATTGAATAAATCTGAGCTAAAAATGGCCCAGGTGCAACAAAAAGCTTCAGCTAAAAATGGCTCGATGTGCAATGTGAAAGCTTTCCCGTTGACTGGATCAGCTCACTGCCCTATTCTCTAACATCACTGACATTATCCGATCAGCCAGTGAAATGACTAATTGACCTAAATTAAAATCTGAAGCATTGTGGTTCTTTTAGAAAGTGTGTGTGTGTGTGTGTGTGTGTGTGTGTGTGTGTGTGTGTGTGTGTGTGTGTGTGAAAGAGAGAGAAAAAGAGAGAGAGAGAGAGAGAGAGAGGACCGAATGCCTACACAAGACAGTGTTTCTTTTAATAGGCGCCTCTTCTTACCGCCGTGAGATCGATCCTGTCTCTGATTAAAATGTCACATCAATGCCAACTCAAATCTTTACTTCTGATTAAAACAGAGCAGTACAAAAACATTTATCTAAGCCCCTATCTTTAAAAACATTGTGTTTACATCGCTAGCTTGGTTTCTGGATGGCATGATGGTTCAGTTGGTAGCACTGTTGCCTAAAACAAAGAAGGTCCTGAGTTCAATTCCTATTGAGGATTCTGGGTGGAGTTTGCATGTTCTCCCTGTGAGTGGGGTTTCACCCCACAATTGTCCATGACGGTTGAATCTTGTATAACCAGTAACCTGTCCCTATCATGTATGTGTGTAAAACGTGACGTTTCACCAAAAACCTGATAATAACAATAACAATTCGGCTTTAATTTGGCTTTAAAAGTTTTACGGTACCGACCGTGCCGTTGAACTGAAGCTCGGTTTCCGGTGTGATCAGCCTAATTAGGGCTGATTGGCCAGACCTTGTGTCCCTTTTATATCCGGGTGCGGCCTACTGCCAAGTGCCATAGCTTTTTTTCCTTTTACCATTTAGATTAATTTATTTCTGTTATAATATATGATATAATTTATGTAAATAAAAACTTGTGGACTTGACTCTGCATCGATGTGTCTAATATTTTCTGTTTTTTACCTTTTCTAGTAATCATAACAAAAAGCTGATGATGACATATATTTGGATAAAAAAGTAAGAAAAACTGTTCCATGTACTTCTTCCATCTGCATCTTCCTTGCCCATATTGCCCACAGTGGTAGCCTGGTGGGCAGAGACCATCAACTGAAAGGTTGAGAGTTTAAAACCCATGTGCTACTATGCAGCTACTGCTGGGTCCTTGAACAAGGGCCTATCTGCTTCATTTCTACTTTCTAAGTGCAATCAAACTAGCGCTATTAGCATGAACACAAAAAAGTCACAAGCCATCCTCATTCATATTTCGTAGTAATAAATTGGAAATTTTGTTCTGGAACATTCAACAAGAAAACATTAAAAACCTAAGTTCCAGCATTTCTGAGGGTTCTTCATGGCTTCATGGGCTTGTTGTAAATTCTATTAAGTATTTTAAAATCAAATGACATCACTTTTCTACATACAGTGTGGCAAAAAAAATAGTTGAAGTGTACCTATGATGAAAATTTCAGACCTCACTAATCTTTCTAAGTAGGATAACTTGCACAATCAGTGGCTGACTACATACTTTTTTGCCCCACTGTAGTCTCATTTTTCCCAACGTCATAACATTAACGCCCTTAGTGAAAATGTTTTTGGTTAAGTGCATAGCCACTGATGCATCATCACAACGTGAAAATCTTCCCCTTCAAGATTCTTTGTGCATCCAAAAATGTGGAAATCTGATGGCTCTAAACCCAGACTATAAGCTCTGTCGAACATGTCCGCCCTCACCGTTTTTAACAAAAATAAACAGTGGAAAGATCTTTCATATATAGGCGTTCAGTTGTTGAATCTCTGTAGAACACCAGAGCCAAAATTCTAAAATGGCCATTGAGACTGTTCGGCGGGCATAATTTTGGGATGACCAGACTATGTGACTGGAGTCTTCAAAATGCTGTCTAAAGATCCTGATTCGCAGACAGAGAGGCGTCTGTGTACCCTGAATGGGTGAAAAAGGGTTCCGCTAAAGGTTGCCTATTGGTTAGAGGAGGCGTGAGTGGCTGAATCCCAACTCGATTACAATCAGGGATCCCCCAGTAGCAAAAGACAAATTGACAATGATAAATTTGGAGAAAACCCATAACAAACCGAAAAAAGTAATGACTAATAATCACAAAATACTGTGTATATAAAATAGTAAAAAATAGTCAGTTAAGAACACTTACATCCTACCATCATCATGGCCACTGAGAAAATCTTCTCTCCGTCAGTAGTGGGCGCGATGTTCCCAAATCCAATAGTAGTCAGACTGGTCATGGTAAAATACAGGGAGGTAATGTAGAGGGTGTGTTTCCCAGGGCCACCCTCCCACTGGCCGGTGCCACTGGTGTTGTAACGGTATGGAGAACCAATTGTTGTTGCTAACTGGTAGAGCCAGCTGTCAGTCTTGATGTTGTTGGTGAGCTTGTCGATGACCTCATAGTCTCCAATACTGTACCATATACAGGCCAGCCAGTGAGCCACCAGTCCAAACACACACACCAGCAGCACCAGTACGGCTGCACCATATTCCAGATAATGGTCCAGTTTTCTTGCTACTCGGCCCAAGCGCAGAAGTCGCACCACCTTCAAGGAGCTGAATAAACTGCTGATGCCCTGAAAGAAACACAAAATGAAATTTGTAAATAATTAACTTAAACAAAGGTTCTTGAGGGGTTCTGGTTTAAATATGTAGATCAGTTGGGTATCTATGCTGACATGACTGTCTTTGGTTAGTAAGCACCATGCAATGGATTGACACCCTAGGGTGTGTTCATGCACTGCACCCAATGATTCAGGATAGAGACAAAGCTAATATGACTCTAGCCAGAATAAAGCCTTTGATGAATAAGAATACAATGAAAAGTCTGATGATGAAAATGCTGGTTTCTCTTCCATTTGTTAAATGTTAGAAAGGTGTGAAACTGAGTGTTTAGTTTGGCAGCAAATAAATGCCATGAATGGTGATCAGTGGAAGAGATTAAGGCCACATGGGCAGCCACCCAGGGCGGCAACATGCAGGTTGTGGCATGCAACGTTGAAAAACAAGAACAACATTGATATTTGCACTGTGCATTTGTCTCTAAAATACACATACCACTGAAAGTTTTTTGGGGGTTGCTGCATATTTGTTGCAGTAAATATTTTTACAATGTTATACCAAACATAATGAATAAATCACATAACTTATTACTGAAATGTATCAGGGGATACTAGCTGATATTAAGGGAATGATTCATTCCATTATTTGTGAAAAGGATTCTTATAGAGATTGTTAGGTCTGTAATGTAATTAGTAATTGTGTATTGAGTTATTAGAGAGAACTAGAGAAAGTTTTGTTCCTTAAATAAATAATAACAATGTTTTTCAAAATGTGTTGTTTAAACGCTGCTACTACATTCACGAAGTGTAATATCATGTTTTTTCAAGTGATCAGACTTTTTCACAGAACAAAGTCTGGAGCATCTGACAGATACTGGCTTTGTGAAATTACTGTTTTATTTTAATTTCAAGCTTTGAAGAAATCCAATTAATGTGACCACAATTAGCTTGTTGTAACTCCTCTTTTAATGCTCTTTAAAAAGTCTACTCTTCTGAGAAAGCTTTCAACAAGTTTGTAAAGTGTGTTTGTAGAGATTTGGTAAAAAGCATTTGTATGTTTAAGCAATGCTATTGGTCAAGAAAACCTCAATTGATTATCCAGTTCATTCCAAAGCTGTTCAGTAAGCCTGAAGTCAGGGCTCTTTTTCTTTAAACCAATAATTTCATCATGTCTCCATTGAGAATGGGAGCACAGTATTCCTGGTACAATGACACAGGAAAGGGCCTTCCTTAAACTGTCCCAACATCTTTAAAACCATGTAATTTCTGCTATACAATGGTTAGAGAACTGGGCTTAAGATCGGAAGTGCCCTTGAGCAAGGCACCCAAACCCGAAATGCTCCCTGGTCGCTGTGGTTAGGGTTGCCCACCGCTCCAGACACGTGTGCTAACTGCCCCCTAGTGTTCACTAGTGTGTATATGTGTGTTTCACTGCATGGATTGGGTTAAAATGCCGAGGACAAATTCCACTGTGTGTAAAGCACAGTGGGGAAGAAAAGTAATATAATTTCTAAAATTCTAAATGTTAGCAAGTGGTTATGGCTGAAACACATTCAGTGATTAGAAGAGGCATCCCGATAGTTTTGTCCATATAATATATTTTGTGATCTTCACATTTAAGAATTTTGTGTTTTTACATTTTTCACTTCACCTCTTGAAGATCTTCCAATGAGTACAAAACTCAACTCAAACACTTTCACTTAGCAGCTTAAAAAACTTACATGTGAAGTGAATTCAAAGCTGAAACTTACATCTAAATATGATGTGATGATTTACTGTAACCCCTTGATGCACCAGACTGAAACTGGAAAGTTCTGCCTCTTTCCTTATACTGTGTACTAACTGATTTAAAAGGTAACATGACAAAGCTCAAATTTCCAGATCATTTTTGCTCACTTGTCAGTAAGTCTGAAAATATGTGTTCTGCGAATCTCATCGTCTGTGTCTGAGGGAGGACAGACTGTTTAGTTATGTCCTTGACATTAGTACATCATCAAGTTGTGAAGTCAATCTGCAAAATGTTTTACAATGACTCCCCCTGAGGCTTTATTTCTATACTGTATTGCCTTTTGCTAATTGATAATTGCCTCTCATGTCTAACTGTTGTCTGTTCCATTTGCACTGCAGCAGGTGAACTTGATTCACATTGTTGCTTCCTAACTGGACAGGTTGATTTCCCAGAAGTCTGATTGACTTGGAGTTACATTGTGTTTTTTAAGTGTTCCCTTTATTTTTTTTTAGCAGTTTATATTACATAGGTGGCTGTTGAAAGTGTCAGAGGAGGTGTGTGGAATGGAGGCCAGCAGCAGTAGAGGTAGAAAAATGCAGTCGGGTAATTGGATATGCCTAAATTGTTGGGAAAACTGGGAAAAAAAAAGAAAAATCCCTTACTTTTTGACCCAGACCAAGGACACTTCAAAAAGAAAGAAATCAAACCCATGAACCAAACAGTTTTTGGGGCCCTATTGTCTTTGTACCATGACTATGTCCAAATCTTGTTTAGAAATGACTGTGCTGAGATAAACAACCAATACTGACCTCATCCACATTCTCAAAAGCATTAATGATGTCATACGGCAGGCAGGAGAGCAGGTCGATCACAAACCAAGTCTTCAAATAGTTCATTCGGATCAGTTTGGGGTCAGAGATGACCTCTCCTCCAGGTCCAACAAACGTGGTGTGAAAGTTGAGCACGATGTCCACCAGGAAGATGACGTCTACCACGCTGTCCAACACCAGCCACGTCACGTTGTTTTGCTTTGTCTTGAACGAGACGTTGTAGGGCACCATGATGGCAGTGTAGAAGGTAAGGATGAGGATCACCCAGTCCCACGTGGTTTTGAAGGTGCAATAGTGAAGGATGATGTGAGGAGGAGTCTTGGGAGCCTCCTGCTTGTACTGAGGCAAGATGTCCGAGCTAAGCTGAAGTACCTGAGGGAGCAATAAGTAAAGCATCTAGAAAAATCGACTGACTAAGAAATTTGTTCGTTACTGCAATTACAGACATGAATTTTGGTGACAGCGTACAACAGTGTTCGCTTCCATCACTTCATACATTAAGGTGATATTAACTTCATGCAGCATAACACAAAACTGGCTGCCTATTTGGGGTTTGAATTATACAAATGGGCATTTATAGGCAATTTTTGGACTGTTCTTGGAACATACCCACCTCAAATTAGGGGTGTTTACTGTATTTGCAAATTCAAGCTTGTTAGTAACAATGTTTTTGGTAAACGGAGGAAGACATTATCTGACATGCGAGAGCTTTGTGCAATAAAAGTGATTTATGCTCATATTTAATTATTATTCATTTTTTTAGACTTTTAGTTTTTATATTTTATAACAACAGTAATACTGCAAATCCATAACTTGGCTTATGGACAAAGTTTCTCACAAATAGAATAGTTAATTCTGACAATTTATCAGCACTCTGAGCTATAACGCAAGTTTAAAAGTGAAACAGGAGGCAAATCCAGCTAAACATAGAAGTATGTGAATGTTCTGAGTGGATTTAATAGTTAATCCACATAATGCATATTTGCACAGTGGGGCACAGCTCGAGTCAAGTGCTTTACGATATTACCTCTTATAATGTGAATGTGGACTTAAAAGTTGAACGATCTGTCAACAATGTCATTAAATATTGAAATGAAAAATAAACAATACAAATAAAAGGAACAATTTTAATTTGCCAAACTGTGTGTGTGCAACTTTTACTCTTTCTCTCTCGTAGAGGCAAATTTTAAATTATTCATGAGAGCTGGTGGTGCTCAGACGCTCAGTACAGATGTGGTGAAAGTGTCTGATTATCTTACAGCGCTGTCCTTGTGTGTAATTCTGGTTCTGTTACGACTTTCTCCTTGTGACTTTGTGCTCAAGTCCGTAAGACAATGCTGTATGAACTCTACATGAACAAAACTATTTGGACACCCACACTTCCCCTGGTACATGGAACAGTAGTCGTATTACCAAGTTTGGTAGGAAACCCAAACTCCCTGTCTGTGCACATACCTCTGCTAGTCGAGAGGGTTTGTGGGAGCTGACATCAGGTTTGCTCAGAGGAGCTAGCTGCTGGATGGTACTTCTGCTGTTGGTCAGTGCCCGGGTAAGCCTTGCAAACTTGGTCCAGCCTGAAAACAATCAATGTAAAAGCAGTTAGTACCACTTCACTTTTGTGGTTCATTTAACAAATATGATCAGTATAGTATTACTGTGAGCTGTTGGGGTAAAAAACATATACTTGAATTTTAAAGACAAGACTGAGTTTTAGGGTTGCCAGGTATTAAGGGTTTAAATAATAATTTTAACTAAGATCATTATCAGACATATCGGTGATTGGTAGCTGGTATACTTGCATGGTACTGTAAACTGCTTTATACAAAAATATCTGCTGAATGTAAATCTTTTCATATGTCACGGGACCCACAGAAACCCTGACTGAAATGAAACAGTTACAAACTTAATTTACTTCATTATTGTATTAAAATGATGGTAGTTGTTAAAGTGAAAAGTTGTTATTTTTAATTCCCCTATTTGTCACCCTTATTTCTCCAGCTTGGTCCTGTTCAAGGATGCAGTCGATCTAATGTTTAAACCAGGAACATGATTGTGGGATGAAACTAACCTGCAGAACAAATTCAATTGACCGTTGAGAATTCCCCAGTGGGTTTCTGATTTGCTCAGTTTTGCTTTATTAGGCAAAGCTCTGTTATACAGTTGTTGTAATCCCCTGATCTTCCTTCCGCCAACGAGACTCGTTTGTACAGACATTTTAGAGAAAGCTTTAATGAAACCTCACCGGGTTTAACCTTGCCTTGAGCACCATTCTCTCATTAGTCTTTCTGGCCAGCATGCAGATCAAGTCTCACAAGCCAATCTGCTAAGCTTCTGAACTTCTGAATCAAAGTGCACACATATGAAGCTAAAACTAAAAATAACAGTAAGCAAAGGGCTACCAGAAATGTGCAGATGTTGAAACCAAGAAAACAATGAATTTGAACTTCTTCATCACATATATTACAATAAAATCACCAGGAGCAAGAATCTCTTCAGGAACAGGTCAGGAAACAGAGGGATTAGGAGTCAATTTAGTTTCAACTTAACATTTCTCTGTAGAAATCTGCCATTTAGCCAAAATGTCATGCAACATGGTACATTTTACATAGCACTATACTCCCAAAGTATGTGGACACAAGTATGCAGGTTTCCTCCTGGTGCTCTAGTTTAAACTTAAAATGAATCTATATTAAACTAAATATCTAGTTAAATCTATGTTGAACTGAAGCCAACAGCCCATTACCACAGAACAGAAATGGTGTTGTCAACAAAGTAACAGGTCTCAGGTTATTAAGATGTTATAACCCGAATGAAGTGACACGAACAGATCAACATGCCAGAGCCATCACAGAAACTGACCGAAAAATGTACAATGAATTCATGCTTGCAAATTCATTCATCTGATTAACATAACAGAGTCATTTTAAAAAGAATGAATAATCCAGGAGTCACTCATCGCTACTTTTCCATCCCCTTCTGGTCCAAATTATACAATCAATTTGCATTTTTCATTTCATTTAGCTCATGGAACTGGGGCCGTGTGTCATTTTGAGAAGCCGTATTGCTCCTTACCTCCCTACCTTATTTCATTAAGTAATCACTTTTCACGTTCTAGAGGTCTCCGGAGAGTTAGGATTTAATTTTTCAGGACCTTCATTAGAGCTGAATATGAGTAAAAGTCACATATATACACACAGGTTAGCATCAAGGTTACAAGAGGACAAAATGCTTGAAAAATGCCTTGAAAAAAGGAAACCTTTTTTTACTCAAAATAGCAAAAACACGACCCATCTGAAGAGCAGCATGAGATTTTCTACAACAATCCTAAAGGCAAGTAAGATGCACTGAACCATACTAACATTGCCCCCCACATTCCACACACACACACACACACACACACACATACATAGCAGTGCTGATCTACACAAACAAAATATTCAACTGAGAGTATAACAGAAGATTTTACCCTTGGCTAATGGACCATTCATTCATATTCCTGTTCATGTCATACGCATTCGGATCTTTGCTTAATGGTGTGTGCTAAGATTTTTTTTCTTGGCACCATCAGAAACAGAAGTAAATAAAAACAAGTGACCTTTCTGGATGTCATTAATTTTCTTGAGACATCAGAAACATTGCTTAAGGTCTTATCCTGAATGAAATCCCCTGTCTAACTGAATCTCCTCACAACTCACGCAGAGATGCACAACCCTAAATCAGAAAAAAGTTGGGACAGTATGTTTGCAAAGTGTGCACAGTGTGGTTTTGCATTGTTTGTGGAACACATGTTGTTCTGAAGGCATTATATGCTGCTCTAAGATCTCAATGTACTTTTCTACATTAATGATGCTTTACAGGAGTAGATTATATTTGGCATGGGCAGACACCACTATACAATACAATAAGACACACTGACTTTCATTTCACTGATGGTACTAATTTTGGTGTCTATTTCATTAAAAAACAAAACATCTGCCCACCATGTGATGGTCCTTTCCAGGTGCATCTGAACCCAGAGAACTAGATGCCACATTAAGACAGCTTTTTGCATCCCCAACTATGGTCTTACAAAGTCCCTGATAAAACCCAGACTAGGCCCAAATATTAAGCACCATTTCCAATCACTAAATACTCTCAGCAGTTAGAGTGGAACGTGTTAATCGACAAACATGCTGATCAGGTGGCGCAGCGAAACACCAGAGCTGGGATCTCAAATACATTGTATGGAGTTCTATCTGTTGGCTTGGCTGAGTGGCACATAGTGGTTCTATCTGTTGGCTTGGCTGAGTGGCACACAGATTGGCCTGGTTCATATGGGGCAGAATTAAAAAGACGAATAGGATCTCTCTCCTATGACTAATACAGATTCGACCTCACCTGGCTGATTGATGATGCCTGGACAAAGATGAGGAAAGAATTGACTAGGTTGTGTCTCTCCATACCCTTTACAAACTGCAGGTGGAAAATGCATGCGGCTGCTGCCCACGTGTCAGAGGGTAGGTAGGGCCAAATTGTGATGGTTATATGACTCGGCCAGAGAAAACTGCAGCTCTTTCGAGTGATGGATTCCCCCTGTGGTCCGATCCAACAGACGAGCTACTGTAGATCAATCTACTGAAGAAGTTAGCACTGGTTCTGATCAAAAGGTGTCAGTATATTTAGTGTATTGCAGTTGCAGGGTTGTTTTGATTGGTTTATGTTGTATTTCCATTAATGTATTCAGTTCAACAAATACAGTATAGTAATAACTAGTTTACTAGTGGCTGCATTTTGCATTTCTATCCAAAGCAACCTAAAGTATTGTGCCAGTATGCAGTCTAAGCAATTAAAAGTTTAGGGTCTTGATAAAGAGCTCAACAAATTAAAATGTGTTAATGTTTGTGTCCCATTGACCGTTTTTACCTACAAAACTAATAAAACCCACATTTTGATCTGAACTCTCCAATGAAGTGTATTATTGTTCATATATATTCTCACCTTTAGTGCTTTCATCCTCGATGGGTTGTTTGAACACAGTGATATCTTTAAAAGTGCACAGAAAGAGGACCACCTTATCATTCTCATTCCGGATTGGTGCAACCTGCATGTAAAACCACACAGGCATTCCTGGAAATGAAGGGAGGAATGCACAACACATACAATTAGCCTCAATTTTTCCTGTTCAAATGGTGCACCTGTGGCCTATAAACATTCAGTCTCTGTAAAAAAGGTACATTGTCCTCAATAAATGAGGGGTTTTCAGTGCACCAGTCTGTGACAGTGTGATTCACATTAGCATATCCTCTCTATTAAGATTTGGATGGGTGTGCACTCACTATTCTTTTTGTAAAGCAACACTTCAAAGCAGTTGGATTCATAGTTATCAAAGGTCTGTCTCACTTTTTCTATCGTCTTCTTATCCGTTAGCTCGCCATACATAAAACTACAGAGAAGGGGGAGAAAGAAAGGGAGAAAGAGAGAGAGAGATTGAGATGCTGTGACATGCCTCAGTAATGGGAGATTTTCTCATTGTTGTACAGGTCTAATCAGCAGTCAGATAAGGGTTTATTCACTTCAAAGGGTCACTTAGTTTTAGTTGAACTGTATTGTAATCCATTAGTTTATATGTAAACATCAAGTGGAGGTTTTTTGCATTTCATGAATCATCATTAACAGAAACATACACACACTGACCTGCATGTGCTGCTCTTTTGCATGACCTCGGCTCTGTGGTATCCTGAGAGCTTGCAGAAGCCGTCATTACTGTAAACCACTGGCCACTCCACGATCTGAGCATTCCCCAACAAAAAACTTGTCTCTAGGTAAACAGTAAGAAAAATAGGGTAATAAAAGTTAATCTGCATTCATCACCCTAGAGTAAAGGAACTCTGCAGAGTAGTACTTTAGTGTTAAGCTGTGAGCCCGTTTTGTTTTCAGTTTAATAATGTTCTTTCATTGTCTGTGATAAAGTGGTAATCAGATGTTTGTCATTGTGTCTATGGTCTAATCATGTTTTCATAGCATGTTTACAATGGATAACTAAAGCTTTGTATCCTAACAAAGGTAATGCAACCAGACTGTTTTAAGTATTTTATTTTATTGAATATCTGACAGAACTATTTGAAGTTCTCACTGAAACCTATTTTTCTGGAATGTTCCAGAAAGGTTCGTTTTGCTGGCACCAAACAACTCACTTCTCACACAACAGTCGCAATTTAGCTGGACATAAACTTAGATAAAGAAATACATAAATTAAAATCAAACTAAAACTCAAAACACGCATCGACTCAAAATGCGCAATTTTAGAAACCAACTAATACGCGCGTGCCCACTCAATGCACCAAAACTTCTGAACGCGTCTCCATCTATAGTACTGTAGAAAACGTAAACACACCGCTTTAACTCACCGCTGGAACGACGGACGATGTTCTCGAGAAAAGTGTTTTGTGGAGCCACCAGTCCTCTCTTACCGCCGGGCATCGCTACAGCAGCAGCTCGCGCTTTACCGGACGAGCAGCGGCTGCACGCTCGGCACGCTCATGGTAACCGCGCGCTCACGCGCTCTCTCATCCAGTCACTTAATGCTGCGGTTCACTCTGCGCTCACGCCACTCACATGGCGAAGAAACCCCACGCATGCGCACCACCATAGCTATGGGAGCTGCTCTGCGTCCGTTGCGAGCGCACGAGCAGGTGTTCCTGAAGCCCTGAAAGCGCGCGGATGATCTGGTTTGCAACAACAATAACAAAAAAGTGCACACACTTGCATGAACTCGTAAAAAAGAGTGAAGTCATGCATGTCCCATATATTTTATATAAGGGTCCCCTGGCATCCCACGTATTCCCAATTATCAAATTAAATATGAAAACATTGAGCGTATGATGCAGGAAAAAACGACCTCAGAGCTCCCGTCCAATTGCAAATGGAATCTCAAATTAGCTCTCTTGAGATACTAGGCTACGTTTGACCTCTCAATAGGCATGTTATGCATATATTATAGACTGACAACAATATTATTGCTATGATAAAAATGTGAGGGTATATGATGGCAAACTGGAGGTTTACTAAAATGTGTTATGCTCGCTCCGACACAAAAATTGCTACCTAGTCGCAGCAACCTTAGCCATGAAGACCTAGTGCTAAATGGTTTTAGATTGCTGTATTGTACAGAGAATGTAGAAATGTGCCTTCTGAGGAGTTCTGCTCTTTTCTTTCTTAAGTTTAATTAAAAAGGAAGCAAATTATTGTTACCATGGCCGCAAAGCTCCCAGGTGGAGTAGTGGAACTTTCCACTGTGCACCAGTGGTTCTAATCTGCTTCAAATTTTGCCATTGCCGGTTGGCTACATGCCCCCCTAGCCATTATGATGTGCCAACCAGTGTGTTGTAGTGCTGGTCCCAAGCCCAGATAAATAAGAGAGATGCGTTAGTAAGGGCATCTGGCTTTAAAAACTATAGTGGAGCAAAAAAGTTTTTAGTCTGCCACTGGATGTTTTGGGGCTGTCACTGGGCAAAACAGACTTTCAACTTTCTCCACAAATTTTCTATGTGGTTTAGGTCTGGAGACTGGCTAGGCCACTCTAGGACCTTGAAATGCTTTTTATGGAGCCACTTATTTGTTGCCCGAGCAGTGTGTTTGGGATCATTTCCATGCTGGAAGACCCAGCCACGTTCCATCTTCAGGTCTACAATTACTGGTGTCCTTCGACAGCTCTTTGGTCTTGGCCTTGGCTGAGTTTGTAGTCTGACTGTTTGAGGTTGTGTACAGGTGTCTTTTATACAGATAACGAGGTCAAACAGGTCCCATTAATACATGTAATGAGTGGAGGACAGAATAGCTTCTTAAAGAAGAAATTGCACATTCAGTGACGGACTAAATACTTTTTTGCCCCACTGTATGCCAAATCAATAATGCGGACCACAATCCACAGTGGCGACCCCTTACGCAAGCAGCCAAAAAGATTCACAATGTTACCATGACCGCAGTAATACAGGGAGGAGCTCATGCACCCCTGTGTAAAAAAAACGGACTCCCTAATTAAATTATTAAAAGTGATATATTATCAGCTGGTAGCTGATTAGAATGAAATAAAGGTATTCACTCAGAAGTTCATGAGGCTTTCCTTGTGATTAGCTAAATAATCTCAAAGCAGATTCCTCAGTAATATTTCTGCCCTTGAAGTAAGAATCCAATTTATTTTTAATACATTTCTTTTTCTTTTTTTGTTATTTTAATATTTCACTGAATATTTTTTTTTATTATAATAATGACATGAGTAGAGCCTATTGAAATTTGAGTTCAAATAATGGATAGCCCCCTCCCTATTGTGCCCCAGTGCACCTGTCCTCAATTATGTTATGCCTTTGTATATCGTCTGGTAGTTACGTCACAGTTATTTTTATTTAATCTTATTTTCTCAGTGGTTTTCATCATATTTCAAGAAAGGGAAAGGGAAAGATATAGGAACAAATGTTAATGTAAAATAAATGTAAATTAAATTACATGGTCTAAGAGGAGTCAAGGCTATTTGTGGGAGAATTAACGGTACCATATTAGAAACGAGCATTCAGAGTAGATTCAGCATTGTGGTGTGTTGATGTAAAGTGGATTACATTTCCATAATGTGTCTACAAAAAATGTAATAATGCCAATGACATTGATTGTGGGTTTGATTTTGTCACTGTGAGAAAGTTAACATGTTTTTTTTCTCATCTCACAAAACATGCAAAAAAGGGACTGGTAGATTAGATGATCTGTTGTAGTGAATTCTAGTGAAGGTGTGATTGTCTGATGTTTTGTGATAGAATGCACTCAGACCTTGGTGCATTCCTTGCCAGTGCTCATTGTTTCCAAACAACACCGCACACACTGTGACCCTGGTCAAGTGAATTCTGAGTGAATGGCCTGCACCCAATTGAAAATGTCTCCTGTGATGAATGAATGAATCTGTCAGATTACACTGCAAGGGCATTGTGCAACAGGCAGAGGTCACCAAAGTGTACAGAGTAAACAATATAATGGAGTGTTTAACTAAGTAAGTAATGGAAACTGAAAAATTAAAAGAAATAATGAATACATGAGAGAAACTGAAAGGGAGGAAGAATAACTTTTTTAAAGGTATTGGATAATAAATCCACATCCAATGTGTATGTGCACTTTTTTATATGCATAATTGAGAGTATCTTTGTTAGTGTGAAAGAGAGAGAGTCCAAAATCTCAATCTAGTTTAATAATATATCATAAATCCAATAAGGGGATCACCATGGGTGAAGATCGATAGCTTGGGTCATGGTTTCTCTGGATCATGTTGAATAATGAATTGAACCTCTAAATGTCACCAGCACGTGGGTACAGTGACCTTAGTGTACCGGCACACTTGAGCCTAAATCTGTATGAAAACGGTTTCACTTACTGTACTGCAACGTTAACCGACCTGTCAGTCTGTCCCTTCTGACCACTGTGAACATTTAAATATCAAAAGACCTCAGACATCAAACACCTAATGTGTCCACAAATAGATGAAAGTCGATAAATCTGTGACCGCTCTGTCTTAGAGGGAAAAACTAGAGCAGCCGATTGGAGGCTCATAAACACTGCATAGTACTGGAAAGTAAATTTATTAGAAGATTTGTAACAGAAAGAACAGCCTTTATTAGTTTTTTTCTTACCAAAATACATTGGGTCCATGGAATATTGCCAAGGCACGACTTCATTGTATAACTAACTTAGCCACAGCTGTGGCCTAATGGTTAGAGAACTGGGCTTGTGATCAGAAGGTTGTCGGTTCAATTTTTATAGCAGGGAGGTTACAACTGAAGGGCTACTTTAGCAAGGTACCCAGCCCCTTGCTTTCTGGGTGCCATGGCTATGGCTGCCCACAACTCCGAACATGTGTGCTTACTGCTCCTAGTGTGTATTCATTAGTGTCTATCATTACATGGATTGGGTTAAATGTGGAGGACAAAGCCCAGTGTTGGGAAGTGTTGCTTTTAACATGTTTCGGAAAATCAGGTAACATTTCTGAAGTTCCCCTAGACCAAAAAATCGAATAATAAAAAAAAAAACATGAAACTGGGTAAAAAGGCAAATTTATAATGTAAGCCAAAGCAACTAAAACAATAACAACAACAAATAAATGAGAAAAGGGGAAGGAAAAAAACACAAAAAATTTCTTTTAAAGAAAACCGGCTTATTATTTGGTGAAAAATAAGGTTTACATAGTGAATAAGGTTTACATAGTGAAAACAATGCAAATAAAGGTTGCAAAAAACAACAAGCTGGTGGTAGGGTGATGACTGGCAATAATTGGCATTAATTGGCACAGATCTAAAACACATGATAAAAAAGAGGTGGCAGTGGTGGAATAAATGTCTACATTTATTCAATGGCTTCTCGCGAGCTACATGCGGGCTCATGGCATGGTTGGCATTACAGATTGCGTCCCTCTGCCTGAGCATATGTCATTAAAGCATTAATGGCCACCTGGCACAGATATACTTAAGCCAACTCCAGTCGTTTATTCTCAGTGAGTGTTGTGCTTCCAAGGCTTCCATGTAGAGGCTTCTGAAGCATAAGATCAGGAGGTCTAAGGTAATTAGTCTTCGGATAAGTTAGAATCGGCATAGGGTGAAGGCTCATCATCACACTCCCACCTTGCTCTGGTCTTTTCTTCCTCCCGCGACGCCCAAGAATGTTTTTGTTTGATAAATTAATCTTCTGTTATTTGGGATTATTTATTAATAATATAAATACACTACACAGCCAAAAGTATAAATACCCCCATCACTACTATACTATCTATGTTTAGGACACTTTCTGCAGAGATTTTTTATGTTTTGATAGAGTAACATCAACATTAACAGCAACAATTTATTATTTTTCCTGCACTACACTGAGAATACCTTGGTTGTGCGTGTGATGAAAGCACCCGCTTGCGATGACTGTCTGAATATACAAAATAATTTACATAAGATTGTGCTGCTACACCTCAAGCACAGCCTTACCAGCATGTCTATACTGGCCATGCACTGCGGGATCCAATTACTAAAGGCTGGAAGATGTCAGCCATTTCAAACTCCTCTGTCTGGCAGAAATGGAGAAATGGATAAAATCACTGCTTGCGGGAAAAGTAGAGAGCGTCTACAGACCCACTAATGTGTTTGTAGCATGTACTGTATATGATCTATCAAATACATGTATGCAGTTCGATACAACGGCCTAACCCCATGACCACACAGTTTCTACCATCTAGAATATCTTATGACTTATGATGATGTGTTTCCAAATTGTATAGTAAAAATACTAACAAACTTGTTAGGTAGTGGTGAGTTTCAATAACAATCAAAATCCCAAAACTGCCATAATGTACTTTCTCAATTGTATCCATTGGTATTTACAGCACAGGAGGAAAAGTGAATGCAGGTCAGACCAGAATAAATGTGTTTAAATGTTTACATTCCTGAGAAACAGGACTGTTACTAGAACATCACTACAACTATTCAGGGAGGGGTAAGTAGCTGTTTTGTCATCTTTTCTAGTCTTTATTGCAACGATTTACACTGTTAAGTCAGAGGAACTCTGAGATGTCTATGATGTTAGATAATAAAATGTTTATGAATTCTATTTCAACATAATGAACTTGGAGAAATATTTACCAGCCATATTTAAAAAGTTAAATGATATAAGTAAAAAAATAATAATAATTTCACATAATGCTCTAAAAAAGATACAGAGTAATGATACATTTGGAAAGAACATTGAGAAAAGAAAAAGGGAAATATTATGAGAAAAATAAACATTCCTTTAATGAAGGAGGAAGAAATGAAAGACACAAAGAAGACACAAATAAGTCACTAAAGTTGCTAGGCACTATGGATGTGTTCAAAAAACTAGTGAGCTCTGTGCATATATGATATCCAATTCACACTCCAGAAAAGAATGCTGTTCAAATTCTTAGATACCTTAAATTTACCCAGGAGTGAGCGAGCTACTTGTCAATCAAACTGATAAATGAAAGACTCTTTAAACCTCTTTAATTAATAAAAGTAATAACACCGCCACGTACACGTGGTAAATAAACTGTAGTTTTAAGCTTATCATAAGTAAAGTCAATCTAGAAAGTGACGAATGTATAGGAAACAGCCAATGCAAACTACAGTATTTAAATATAATCTTGAAGCATGTATCACAATGCACAATCCCCCTCAACAAATGCTTTCATCCAGCAAATGACTGTTAAGGGTCTTGCTTAAGGATCTAGTATATAATGCATAATAACAACACAGAAGTGAAGGACGACCTGCCATGTGTGTGGGCCAAAAATAGCCCACAAACTACAGGTTCAAAACAATTCTCAGTTTGGCTTTGCTGCTCTCCTGTGGATTAAAAGGGGAATTATCTGATTGTGGTTAGTAGAATTCAATAGGGATGCTTTTACGTTTACCTAGCCACTGCATCGTAATGCCGGTCCCAAGCACAGATAAATAGGAGGGTTGCGACAGGAAGGGCATCCGGCGTAAAATTGTGCCAGATAAATTAGGTGTGAAGACACCTAAGGTCTGACACCACAATCAAAAGAAACAAAGTTCGAAGAAATAGAGATTCTGTCTTTTTTGGTTTGGTTCAATCCAGTTCTTTACACATCGTTCAATTCACAATACATGTGTAGAATTATAAGCCTTTTGGCTCCTACACCTATTCTGATTAAATTAATGAAAATAAGGTAACCCTCTCTACAAAACCCAAACTTTTTCAAGTTAAATTAACCTCACTGCTCAAGAAAAAATTGCAAACAACATACATTGATCTTTTTGTCTAGTCAAATTACAATCAAATATCTTCAGTGCTGAAACACCACAGAACTACAACTCACCACTACAAATTTCCCCAAACTCCCTTTCGTGCAATTGCATTAAATAAACTATTTCTATTATTTAGCTGCTTCACTCATAAATTCATAGACAAGAAATCAGAGTGTTTATCTGTAATAGTTTATTAGATTTCTTAGAATTCCCAGTATATATGTCATAATCTTGTGGTAGCTTTAAAATGTTCGTCCATACTTTCATGGTTGAACATGATCCTCAGATTTCAAAAACCTTAACAGACATTGTTTGTTTAAACAAGCAAAGAACATGCCATATTTAAGTGTAGTCTTTGAGGATGTGTTAACTTTATATCAACCTTGATTAAAAATATGTGTCATCTAAGTAAGCATGATTTTCACAGTCAGAAAAAACAGTCAGAGCTGGTCAAGTGGATACACATTTACAGGTTAAATAAACTGAAACTGAAACATGTAGTTGATTGCATAAATTTGGGACTTAAACCCATCAGCACTGCCTTTTAATTTCAAGTTTTTATAATCTTTTCAAAGACTTTTCCATTGTTCTTCATTTTCCACCACACTGTGACATTTTGATTCAATATTCGCTCCTTCACTTTTCCCACAATCTGTAGTAAAAGATCAAAGTTACACACATTAAATGTTTATTAATTGTTTTTCTTTAAAACTGCATTGTGTTAATAATGCACTGATAGAAACTGCACTTGCTTTGCTCAGGATCACTGCTTGAATTGATGGGTCATTTGGATCTGTTGCTCCTTCAGATGTCAATACCAGCCTTACTCTCTTTTTGACTCTCATCTTGTCCACATCTGTAGAGTTAGAAAAAGATAAATGTGGTAAATACTGTGTAGGTTTTAGACAGAGAGGATGTTAACAAGTCCATGTACCCATTTTCACATTTCATAAATATCCATTATTTTAAAGCACTATTTTTCTTACAGTTAATGATGTAATACAACATATATTCTAAAACGATTCTAAAAAGGATCGCGCATGGTCCTCTGGGAATGCTGCCAAAAAAAGGAGCCAACTTAAATAAAACCTCCTGCACACAAACTCCGGCAGGACTGGTGGTTTACCTCTCAGCAGCCAAAACACCAATTCAATGACCAGTCTGTGCATGTCTCTAAATGTACTTAAATGTCCCAACCACTGTACTTCAATATTTGTGGGGACCCAGAAATTGATTATTACTATTACTAAACAAGTCAGGGATAATGTTGTAGAGAATTAAAAGACAAGTTAGGTTTGGGTTATAAAAAATATCCAAATCTCTGATGATCCCCGGAGCACCATAAAATTCATTATCATCAAATGGAAAGAACATGGTACCACAACAGAGATATTCTTGAGCCAAAACTGTTTTGGTCTGTCAGTGATTTGAGACTGGGACAGAAGTTCACCTTTCAACAGGACAATGACCCAAAGCATACTGATAAAGCAACACTCGAGTGGTTTAATGGAAAATGTGTAAATGAATTTGAATGGCCTAGTCAAAGCCCAAACCTTAAGAGAATCTGTGGTCAGACTTGAAGATTGCTGTTCATCAGCAGAAAACCTTTAGCTTGAAGGTGCTGGAGAAGTTTTGCTTTGAGGAATGGGTAAAGAATCCCAGTGGCAAGATGTGACAAGCTCATAGAGACTCGTCCAAAGAGACTTTCAGCTGTAATTGCCACAAAAGTTGGCTCTACAATGTACTGACTTTAGGGGGGTGAGTAGTTATGCACACTGATGTATTCTGTTATTTTGTCCTATTTGTTGTCTGCTTCACAATAAAAAAAAATATGTTCTGTAAATTAAATGATGCAAACCCTCAAACAATCCATTTTAATTTGAGGTTGTAATGTAACAAATAGGTAATAAGCCAAGGGGGTGAATACTTTTGCAAGGCACTGTATATATCACCCCCTA
>JAYDZG010000039.1:8390649-8416965 GCA_034509265.1 Microcambeva bendego
ATCTTGGAAATGGAGGGACCTTAAATGTTGGGATCAACCCAGTATAAAGTACTTCTTGAACAGGGTGCAGTTTCAGAAATATCTTGGGGGAGGATTTGAATGATGACTGATTGTTAAGTTGTAAAGATGTATGAAATACAATGATTTACTACATACTACAATGATTGTGTAGCATGGTCCTACAATTCAAAATGTAGTGTTAGTAATTATACATGCATAGTACATACGTATGTCTTCTTTATGCCCATTTTAAAAGGGCTCACTGTTCTCTTCTGATCACTATATCATTTACCGCTTTAGCCACATTTCACTTTCTTAGTGGATATGGATATTGTTTTCCAATAATTACATTTTCTCAGCATCTCTTCCATAATTGCCAATTTAAACTAAAATATTCACAGTAAACATTCAAGCAAATATTTTTTTATGGGCGGCATAGCCTTTGAAATATGTTTTTATATTTTTAAACTGAGACCGAACTTATGTTTCAGAACAATTTATATAGTCTTGAATTTATAAAGTCTTCCACATTTGTATTTCTATATGATGAAATATTTCTCTCCCATTTTACATTTTGTAGACAACTGGTTTCAAGTTCAAGCTGCATCCACATAATACACCTTACAGCTATACACTCCATTGAGATTGTCTTTAAGATGTGAGAGGTATTTACAAGATACTGTTTTATTCCAAACTGGGAAGGCAAATGATTCTTAGAATGACAGTATATTTTTTTTGGTTAGGCAGTATGATTCAGCTGAGCTATGCTATCTTGGAATGATCTTTAATAGACCAGCTGTGATGAAAAAAAACCCTTCTCTCTTCAACCTGTCTGTACATGTACCGGGCTTTGTCACTTGTTGCTTAGAATGAAAAGCAGAGATGAAAAAATACCTAAGAAGTGACCAGACCTGAACCAGGAAGCAGAATTTAAAACACTCACGGAAATATTTGCCATTTCTTCATTTGGATGAAGAATGACATGTCTTAATATTAGTAATATTATTTTTGGCTGGTTGGGTGAAGTTACACAGCTTGGACCTCTTAAAATGTAGACTACACATTCAGTTGTTGAATATATGGTCAAATTGTTGGATCAAGTGAGTCCTATTTAAGTATGACATTTCATCTATTGTTGACTAGCTATCTTCTTGTGAGACTTAATATACATATAATACAACTGATGCAAGTTAAGGGCATGGTTTAATGTATATGTTCTTGTCAGTTGCAGTATTATACTATTACTATTACCTACATCATTTTACAAAGTACGAATCATTCTCACCTACCTAAACGATGTTTTATAAGAACTATACAAGAAGAGTCCTACAAGAATGCATGGATTCAATTAATGACACAAATACTACAAGTGTTTTCCTGTAGCTAATGACACTGGTAAATAATTAACCCATCCCCATTGGCAACGACTAATGTATATAATGTGGTGGCTTTTTTTTTAATTTAGTACAATGTTTTTTGATCATGAGTGAGCACGACATTTAGGGTTAAAAATAACAAATGCAAATGTAATTATCTTCATAGGGTCCTAATAAGGACAGTGATCGTTCAGCGCTTAGGAAAAGTATTGAAGCGATTACTGGTTACAGCCCCACCTCCCCCAAGGCCTACGAGCAAGTCCTGTATGTAACCCTTAGTTGTATTCAGGCACAATTCTAAGACACAATGAAATCAACTGATGAAGGCCAAACTGCTGAGTTGTACATAATAATTAATCTGTTCCTTTACAAATGTACATACCAACATTTTTAAAGTGTGTAGAATAGATTTAAAAAGTTTTAGAATAATAAAATAAACATTTGTTACCACCCAGCAGCTGCCACGATCAACTACTCCATTTCATACGAAAGATTTCTTTCCAACTTGTTTACTATAATAGACATTTAAAAGACCATGACTGTACATCTCATCTGTTGAAAGAGTTTTATTGCAGGAAGTACATGCAACCCAAATGAAGACGTCATTAATATTTTAAAACTGTCAATTTATTGCGGTTAATAGTCACATTTATCATTGTTCGCTAATGCAGGCAAAACGCACCAGCCCATATAATGACAATGGCTATTCATCACCTGCGATTTTATTATTTATTGAGCAAATGTATTTTCACTGCAATATCTAACCACGACATTTTTTTCAACCCAAATAATTATATTCAGGTTGCAAAATTAAGCAATTTATTGCAATGCATTACATTTTCATTTAGTAGGAATTATTGTAAAGTGCATGTTTGTAAAGATTCTTCCTCCTGTTGGCTGCATGGTTTTATTTTAGCTGCTGCATTTCCATCGTACATTTTATGCTATTTAATATACCAGTGGCTGGATTGCCTACTTTACATTCACTCTAATAGCTGATTTGTGGCCAGGCCCACATTGACCCTAAATATATTGCAGCTGAAGTTAATTCTGTAACCCGAATCACTATGAGATCGATACTAACCGGCTGCACCTCAGTGTGTTCTGGTTCTGTTTTTCAGTAGGGCATTTTCCACAAAATTATTATTTTTTTTTAAGTTTAAAGATTAAAAAGAGTCTTTGCTAGTTCTGTGGAGGTCTAGAATGTCATACATGTATAATGAACCCTACCCCATTTCCAGCTGTGAGTGAAACACAGCCCTTATCCAGCACTGCTGTGGTATGTAAGGAATGCTGTAGTTACCCAGCGTTCTCCATTTCCGCTGAGGGCCCTTAAGACGGGAGGAGAATAGCGGGCCTCATCTTATTTATTTTCCTAAAAAATGAAAACAGGGGAAAGAAATCCACTAGTTCTGCATAAACAGAAAATATTCAAGACTTCAAGTCAGCATATTTTGTAATTTTTTCCCACCAAAATCATGGATATTTGCAAAGTACTCACAGACTAACACATTTAAGTGAATGTAGGTAAAGTTTAACTACTTTTTCTGTTTTTGTCTGTACCAAGAAAGACTTGGTAAGCAGGAAAATCCATGACGGGGCTTTGGCAACACTGTCAGTGTGAGTGAAAAAGTGAAGAAGTGAGCCAGATGAGAGTATCTGGTAGTGTATAGTGTTAGTGGGTCAGTGTGCCAACATCAGCATTTATTCACTCACAGACACTGCATACTCTCCTATGCCCAGTTCACACTGCTCGACTTTCCCACTCGCCCAGTCGCTGTATAGTTCACACTACATGACTGGGTCTCTTTCGAACTGGGAGTCATTGAGGTCGATGGGGCTTTTACATTACACGACTAATCGGCGACTAGAGGTTTCACACTACACAATCCATCAACAACTGGAAACACCACGGGCTGCTCTGCTCTCCTGAACTACATTTTTGCATGAACACAAATGCGAGAAGTGATGAGGGGTTTGATTATACCACACCCCAGAGTAGTGAACTATCCAGGAGAAAAATAAATGAATCTGATTGGACCTGGCCATGCGACCTGCATGAATTTTAAGATCTGATCGCTTGGTGATCGGCGAGTTGTTGAGTAGTTCACACCGTACTAGGCATGATTCATCTCTCTCCCTCATTTTCAATTAACTGCTCTTGCTTCCTTCTCGCTCCCGTTCTTTCTGTTTTTCTAAAATTTGACTGCAAATTACTAGCTAAAGAGTTTTGTTTATTCATCACAAATTCCCAAATCACGAATGTAAATATATAAGGACAAAAATACGGCTTCAGGCTAGAGCTAATCTAATTAAAAGTTGGTCCTATATACATTTACAGGCGTACAATACAATTAATTTATTTTCTTGGTTATTTTCTCTTGCTGGGTCAGTGTATGACGCTCCTGAAGTAGAGAGGGTTAAGACTCTTGGTCAACAGTGGCTGCATGGCACAGCTGAGGTCAAATCTCTACTACTGTCTCCTTTGTACCATTAAGATACTAGACAGTGGGGTCAAAAAGTATTTAGTCAGCCACTGATTGTGCACGTTCTCCTACTTAGAATGATGAAAGAGGTCTGTAATATTCATCATAAGTACTTTGAGAGACAAAATGAGGAAAAAAATCCAGGAAATCACATTGTAGTATTTTTAAATAATTTATTTGTAAATTATGGTGGAAAATAAGTGTTTGGTCAATAACAAAAGTTCCTCCATGCAGATCTCCTGTATAGCAGGGATGTTTTGAGGCTGTCACTTGGCAACACAGACTTTCAAGTCCCTCCACAAATGTTCTATGGGGTTGAGGTCTGGAAACTCCAGGACATTGAAATGCTTTTTGTCATTTGATCATTGTCATAAGGAAGAACCCGCCACGTTCCATCTTCAATGCTCTCACTGATGGAAGGAGGTTTTGGGTTAAAATCTCATGATACATGGCCCCGTTCATTCTTCCCTTAACACAGATCAGTTGTCCTGTCCAATTTGCAGAAAAACAGCCCAAAAGCATGATGTTTCCACCCCCTCATAGTTGAAGTTTACCTATGATGAAAATTACAGACCTCTCTCATCTAAGTAGGTCAGTGGCTGAGTAAATACTTTTTTGGTCCCACTGTATATTTTTATGGGGGCTGGATTTTTATCTCAGTTTTTACAAATTGGGGAAAGGACATAGCTATCATACTCTCACAAATTACAATTTATTACCATTTTAAACATCGTAACTAAATGTGGCTACATTCATGGCTAACAAATACTTTTTTGTTTGGCCTTGTAGCTATTTTCTTGTAAGAAAAAAATAGCACAGGACAGCAGAACAACATTTAGAACACACACACACACAAGTCTTAATCTTCCTAATGTCTGTACAGCGTTGCCATCAATGGAGGGGGGGGGGTTTGCAGGGGCTCATATGCACCCTTATTAAATCAATGACCACCCCCCTTTGAGAATTAATTCACATAAGCATAATTGAGTTATTTGAGATATATTTTAGTAAGTGCTGTTCAGTTAAGTCAATAATGTATATTTATAAAATAGTTGATGTAAAAATAAAAATGGAGACAGCCAACCGTTATCGCTGTATCAAATAATCGCAGGTTATTACTGTGTAGATGTAAATCATAAGCCACACTAAACAGGTTCTCCTTAGCTACTTGAAGATACTCGTCTTCTGAGCACAATGAGCGTCACTGAGCACAGTCAAGCAAGGTTTATTTCTTGTAGGACTTAAAAAGGTAAAGTATGATCGTTTTCTCTTGAAACAGTACCATCAAATAAATAGTATGCAAGATGCAAAAAGACAGACACACTGCATCTTTTTATCTGCTGATTCTGTTTCTGTGTTCTTTGTTAAACAGCTGTAATGGCTTTTGTGTGTTGCTTTTGCTTTCTGTGTGTGTGTGTGTGTGACCCAGTTTTACTAAAGCCCCTTCCCCGTTGCCCACCCCCAGCACTCCCCCCTTCCCCCATCTGGCTTCTAATAACAGGCGGTGATAGTGTAAAAAAGGCTTCACACAGAGATCTCATGCATCTATTTGCACCACTGTAAATCCTAAGACATACTATTCATTTGCTTATTCACATTAAAAAAAACACTATTCTAATCAGGATACATCAGGAAAGGACATAATTTCAGACCTTCTAGAGCCTAGATGAACCTTCATTGTGAGCACTAAGCTCTTGCTCCAACCCTTTATATCACAAGTGGGATGATCCAGAATGTCTACTTCTTGTCATACACCAATGCTTAATTACAGTACAATTGTGTGGACAGCTTTTCTCTATTAATACAGGTTGTTATTGCAATGCTCATGGTTTTAGAATGGGTTTCCAGTGGGTGCATGTCTCACACCTGAAGAAACAGACATTTATTTAAGTACAATTGGTAAATTTATATAAATATAAAGGAACTGGAACTGGAACCATACCCATGAGAGTAGTGAATGTGGCCGTTAGCATCCAAGCTGGCAGATAATCAATGACTGGACATTAGGACGAAGGCTGATAGGGACTAGAGGAGGAGCAGCGGTGGTACACAGAGAGACATTAAGAAATAGAGATGGATCTAAATGAGATGGCAAAGGAAGGAATAAAGGAAAGACGGTAAGAGAAGATAGACTTTTAACAATACATCCAATGTTCTAAATTGAAGAAGCATACTGATGAAGAAATATATATATATATCTGTATAGGATCAATAATTTTTAGTTCCATCAAGCCTCATAAATGGTTCTGTGGTTTGCCCTTTGAGAAATGCTTAAAGGTTATGTGTGTAAACTAGATGAGAAAAGCTTCCAAGTATAACCTTTTAGAACAATGAGCATCCAAACTACTTTAAAAAAAAGCTTTTTTTATAGAAGAGGCTTCAGTGGTCTGACCTCAACCCGACTGAGCAACTGTGGGATAATTTGTGAGCCAAACCTTTTCGTCCAGCATCAGTGCATGACCTCACAAAAGGCTTTTTTGACTGACTTGACTTCCCCAAAAAAAGTAATCTCAGGGAATGGAGCCAATGGTTGTAGCCAATCAGGAGGGGGGGACTATATATTATAATCTATGGTGTTGTAATGCCATGCTGTGTTATACAAGCTTAACACTTTGCATAGACAAATTTGGGGTTATTTTTATTTGTACTGCTCTACATGAATACTTATTATATTTACATTGAGGCTTTTATTTCTGTTATTTAAGGTCAATTTGAAGACAAAAATAAACTTAATATTTTGCATAAAAACAAAATGTATTTTTTTGTTCTATAGTGTGTACAGGGAGGCTGTTAATAATCTTCATGTTCTACATTTCATTCTTTAGGAATTCCTTGTCTAACTTACTACAAAAGCAAATACATTTAGGTACTACAAAGCAATATTTCACAAGGGGTTAAAGGTCCCATATCTACATACTTTTTGTATTATAGTAAAATTGTGTCTTATACAAGCCCCAAACTTTAACCGTATGAGCCAAATCATTGGCTTGTTGTTTTAAATGCTCCAATCTTTTTTCAGACAAGCAGAAGGGGTTGGAAGGGTAAGAAGGGGGCAGATTGGAGATAAAGTGGTGTGACAGAAGGTGCAGTGTGGGGTGGATGTGTGTTTTGGGGAAGATGGGTAACTCAAGATGATAATGTTTATGACCCCATGACCCCGTACATGTGTGTAAGGTAATCTGATTGAGGGAGTCACTCAGGAAATGGCACATAAATCACAGAACCTCAAATTATTTGAAATCAGCGCATTATAGGTATACAGATAACACTCCTGTTTACATTCATACAGCACAACTTTCACTAAATAAGCAAAACGGATATGGACACCAGACCATAAGCATGTAGGAAATACTATTCCAAAACCATCGCTTTATAGCCACCATCTCCTTTAATATGGAAAGTGTGAAGGTAAAATAACTTTTTAAGTATTTTCATTAGGCAATAATCAGCATTCCGATTCATCTAAAGAGTAATAAATAGAGTTGATGTCAAGGTTTTTTCCTTGCTTCTATAGACGAACAGTGATGTAATAATAACACACATTACCATTTTCACCATCATGTTATTCTACATCTAAACCTTAACATTTCCAAAACATGTCATTTGGAAGCTTGGCTTCTCTTCTCCAGGGTGTGCGCCACACGTGGTCCCTGACCCATCACAACTCTCTGAATGAAGCTGTAATGAAAATGAACAAACAAATTTCTTCTCTCTTTACTGTGGGCAATATACAGTTCTACACACACTTTATCTGTGTCACCTTCTCCATTACTCTTCAGTATCTGTGCTATAAATCTTTTATTCCTTTCATCCCAGCCCCTAAATACCAAACTTTTTGCACACACATACACACACACACACACACACACACACACACACACACAATGATGGAGAGGAAGGAGATAAGGCAGCGACAGCTATGTGGCATGAAGGAAATCTTCCTGTTCCTTCAAACAGTTCCTTCTTCCTATCTCACATGCAAAACGTGTTCACCTACACACACACAAACACACACACAAACACACACACACACACACACTTTCTTGCTTGTACGTTCACTTCTCCCTCCATCTGGTGCAAATGGATTTTTCATGTAGTTAAATATCTTCAAGTGAAAGGAGATGAGTGTGTGTGTGTCTATGTGTGTAAGCAGATTGCTTACACACATAGACTGACTGTCACCATCAAGATTCCATCATTATGGTGTTGACATGGCAACCATTGAGATCAGCATCTCTACGCTTTCAGCCAAGAGACACTGACTGGCAGACAGAAAGACGTATACTCAGATAAAGACCAACAAAAAGACATGTAATAAAAAAAATAATCCAGACAGAAAGACAAAAAGAAAAGACAATATAGACACAGAGGCTGACAGAAGGACATAAAGATGACATTTAGAAAGTCACATAGGTAGACGGAAATAAACATATAGAGGGAAGGGATACAGAAAGACATAAATGTGAACACACAGAAAAACAAAAAGACAATAAGCTTGACAGAGAAATACAGAGGGAGTTCCAGACAGAAGACATGGCATGAGACTCATAACTGAGCCCCATATTTGATGATGTTCTTATTGACTTAGTATTGCTACTGTTTCATTAAAATAAGATGACACAAATTCTTCTGAACTACTGGCCACATTTGGATATGGAATCACACATATATATTTATTATCAGAGAAATTATGGCATTGTGGCTGCTCAAAAGTCTTTTGAAGCTTCAACTAAATCTGTTACAAACGTAATTCCCAATTATTTAATTTTGCCAATTTATCAGATACTTACAAGATTACAAAAGCTTTATCAACTGTGACCCAATGCAATCATAGAACTTGAAGGCCTTGAACCATCAACCTCTTGGTCACCAATCCCCTTCCTTAATTTCTGACCCAGGAACCCAGTGATAGTTTTTTATTTTATAAACACACGTTCACAGTTAGGTCAGCTCTGTTTTGGGCAAATGCTTTTCAAACTCCCTTACCCTCCTCAACCATCCAAAGACATCATCCCACCAACTTTTGCCCTCTTCCTAGCTCATAACTATATTCCCACTTGAAAGACACTGGAGTCTAACTATGTACCATGTGTGTTTGTGCATATCAAGACTCTCCATCTTCCTTCTGTAAATACCCTCAAGGATTTTAAACGCTGTCCCTTCCTCATCCTGTCTTTTATTTTCTTTCCCTGTGGCTTGATTCTTTTTTCTCTTCCTTCCCTGAGCTGTGAAGTGTGTACGCTCAAACAAAAGATAGGAAACAGATCCAAATGCTAGCTGACTACCATAGACCAGATGCTATGGTTAAAAACAACAGCAGGGCGCAATGAGAAAGTTTGCTTTGGATGTGTATTGTGCTAGTATCGGCCTTAATAGTGTATGCATTGATAGTCTAGTCACATCTTTAACATCTGTGATACAAATTACATTTCTTGTTTCCTCTAGACTAAAAAGTGTCCCGATCATGAGTTAGATTGTGAGTTTATTGTTGGCATGAACAATACATGTCGGATTAAAAAGGTCAGCTATTGTCTGATCCATTTAGAGAATCTAGCATTAAAAAAAGGAGACTCATCTCAGTGGACATTATTTTCATAATCTCTAAACAAAATGTCTAATAACACTTTTCAGAAAAGTAAGTAAGATCATAGAACAGGTGAGGTACATGTAAAGTAGCATAAGAATCAAGAGTTCCAATCATGAGGAGCGAAGGCCTCCATGAAGGACCAAAAGACTCTAAAGTACCAAGGATACATCAGCTATGAAGAACAAGGAACAACATTTTTCACAGATCGATCTGAGAACGAGAGAGGTCTGTAATTTTGATCATAGGTACACTTACACTATGAGAGATCATGAAAAACAAGGGACGTCATTAAATACAGTAGTAGTCTAGAGTACCAAAGACATATTAGTCACAGAGAACAAAGATGTCCATGATATTACAAAGGAGGCTGGAATTACAGGGGTAATATCAAATATGAAGAACATGAACATGCAGTAAAATAGGAGCCTAGAGTACCAGTGTTATATCAGTGTTATATAAGATGTACTACAGAAACATAATGTACCAGCAATGTACTAGACATGAAGAACAAGTGCTCTACAAGAGCATAGCATTACATTGATATATACTAATAAAAACTTGGAATTTAATAAAGTACAATAGCAGCCTATGGATCTTTCTGCCATGTAAAACAAGGAACTTCAAAAAGATTGGGAAGATCCGCCTTGGGTTGGGGCGGACCTGAAGACATTGCGGGAGATCAGCAAGGCTGGTGTGAGGTTGCAGCATTCACTGCTGTGTGGACTAGTGGATAGGGTAGCACTAGTAATCCAAAGGTTGCTGGTTCAAACCTCACTACTGCCAGGTTGCTGCTGTTAGGCCCTTGAGCAAGGCCCTTAACCCTCATCACTACAGAACAACAACTATGTCTTCTTAGCAATTCAGACTCCATCGGACCCTACCTCCAACTTCCTGATCATACCCTTCTGAACCCTCTATGCGGACCCAGGAGATACCGAAACCGTAGCCGGCTTAAGTAGAGTCGTGCTAGATGAGGGCCATTAGCCATAATGAGCCTGATGTAATGAGCTCTGGTAGAGGGACGCGATCTGTAACACCGACATCGCTGTGAACCGGCTAAATGTTTAGCTCACAGTATTAACCGGCCTATACAAAAGCCTATACACACGCAGTTGGTATTGCAGCAGGATAATGCCGGCCGTGAAATAGCATACAGCTCGCATAACAGCTATCGGCACAACGTCAAAGCGCTGGCTGCGCAGCGGCCCACCACACGGCTTTAAGGGCGCGGTCAGGATCGTAACAGTTCTATTGTGCAAGTTTCAAACATGGGGTGCTAGTTCTTCTGGAACTGAGTATAAATTCACAGATGTATTTGTAATTTAATTCCATCTCTGTGTGACAACGTGGGACCAGTTTATCAAGCTGAATTTGGTGCAACACATGGAAGCCTGTCACGGATGATGAATGAGATATGAAACTCTACCAGCTGCAGGATCTGCTGTTCAGGTTCTTTAGGACCCAAAGTCAGAGTTAAACCTGTTAAAATGATCCTCTTTCCTTCCTTGGACCACATGTGAGCGTTAATCTGTAGCCATGCTTTGCTGGGATAGGAGTTTAATCTCATTAAAGGATAAACTCAGACTTTAATGACTGAGGTCACCTTTAATCGGTTGACCTTTCATCCCTTAACGAACACTCAGGACCACACATGAAGTCCTGTTCAACTCCATTATCCTGAACCAACCATCAGTGAGCTCTGATCATTATCATTCATTCTAAATTCATCTTTCCTGCATGTGCTGTGTACAACAAATACTACTGATCACACAGCTTCTCTCTCTCTCTCTCTTTCTCTACATTTCCTTCCTTTTCCTTCCTTCCTTCTTTCCTTCCTTCCTCCCTCCCTTTCTCCCTACCTACCTCATTTATTTTCTCCCGATTTGTCTGTTTTTCGCTGTACAGAATGTCTAAGCTGTTGTCTGTCCTGTCCATAATGCATTTTTCATTGCGGCAGCAAACATTGTGGCTTGGCTGCATGCTTGGCTACCCACAAACACCAAACCCACAATACAGCTATAAAGAATGATGGAGGACGCATCATGCGTATGTTTGCTGTTCTGTCTCAGGGTGTGAATATTTTGCAGTGATATGAATACTTCATTTGGAGTAAAAGTGTTTAAGGACGAACACACTGTGATGAGATGGTTATAGGACCTATGAGTCTCTGTCTGATCCATCTGTTGTGTTTTTGTTTATGTACTAAAGCCTCGCTGGACAGGATCTCTCTTGCACAAAGACAATCTGGGTTTGCACAGGTCGACTTACACACATACACACAGGCAGCTGGACTGGGACTGATCTGTTGTTTTTGAGCTGGAATCCCCCTCATGGTTTTGCTTCCAATATAGATAAAACCACACACACACACACACACACACACACACACACACACAATCACAATGCACACTAGTAAGCATTAGGGAGATATGGGTAAGTAGCTGAAATATAATGAAATATAATAAATATAACTCCAAACTTGGTTCAGGTGTTCCAGCCACACTATTTTTATGAAAACAATATAAAAAATAATTTATCTGAGATCTAAGACGTTTGGACAATAAAATAAATTATTTTCCTTAAATTATTTTATTGCCATAAGGGAGGCGGTGGGACTTGCGGTCACAAATTTCAAGTCCGAGAATTTAAGCATTCCAGATAACATAAAGAATGTCAGATAGCACTCCAAACAGTGACGAGTCCATCACTTATCTGTGGAATGTTATTTACACTGAGGTTGTTTGTTTTGAGTGAATTTACTCCATCCACGTGTTGAAAAATGAAAGAATGTAATCTATATTTGAGGCAGAAGTTAAACATTTAGGGCTGGAGATGTGTTTCAGGGAGAAGGACGTGATGTTTTGGAGTAGATTGTGTGGAAGGAGTTCAGATAGAGATAGAGAAAGAATGAGATACACACAGATGTTTACACAAATGAATTGCGGGAAGAATCTGAAAAATTACATCAATGCTGATGGTTTGTTTGCTGCCATTGCTGACACACAGTAGTCAGTGTTGCAATATAACATTAAAGTCTGTATTAAATTAGTCATGTGGATTTAATTTAAGTTAACAGTCTGGATGGATGGATACAACCAGAAGAATAATGAATCAGCCAAGACAACACAAGACAGGATGTCATTAAGAGTTGGAATTTACTTGACGGCATGTATTAGTATTCTTATTATTATTAATAATAAAAATAATCCATTCTTATCTTATTAATATAATTATTGCTTGCATAAACACTGCTCTTGTTGCTTTGTACAGTTGGTATGATCAATCAATATCCAGATATTATTATGGAAACTCATTTAGGTTTAAAAATAACCTTCTTGTAAGTAATCATAACATATTACAGTTACTGGGATTAGTTGAATGTTCGCATATATGAAAATGACATACACTCATAATATGATTAGTGTGGATGTAGCTGTTTTTCCATCTATATATTTATCCATCCATTCAACCAGCCATCCATTTTCTAATCATCTCTTGTTCATTTCTTGTTACCCTTCCGCAATTCTCTCTTCTCTGACCTGCTGTTTTGGTGGCAGAAAGTTTCTCCTTTGCCCCATAAAACATGTGCAACATGACAACTCATCTTCCAGGAAACAGGAAGTGCCCTAACACACCCGCCTCTGCCTGACGTGATACAAAGATTATGTGCTCAGTGTGTAAAGCAGTGCGGTTACATCTACACACCCTGATGACATTTTTAACAAATTAATTATATTAATTATATACATTTTTAACAAATTAATTATATAACGTATCACATTATTTAACAGCGATTCTTCATATTAATCGATTTTTAACTTACATTCAAACATTTGAATCAAAAAGTCTAAAGAGTGACACCACTTGGATCTCCTTAGTTTGGCTCATGCTGTTCTTGATTTTACTTGTTTTCGTGAGCTTATTTGTGTGTTGTGTTGTGATGGATTAATACTTGTCCAATTGGTTAGTGACATAATTAAACCTTAGATAAATTGTATTGAAAATGTTTTTAAAACAGAGTGGACATGGTTTCGATCATGTAAAGAAACTCAAAGTGACATTTTTGGCAAAAAAAAACAAGTTATTATGTATGTAAAGTCCTTCAGTGGACTGATCCCCTGGATTAGCACTGTTTTCATGTGGGACCATACCAACTGAGACTCTGATTGCAAAGAGTTTACTGAACATATATATGACTCTGTGTATAAAATAAATCTAACAACACAAATGTTAGGAACTGAGGCTGAAACACTGGTACTGATTATTAGTTGTATTGTCTCTTGAATTTGGGTTCAAACCTCTCCTTGTGAGGATAACTGGCAACTTTAAAACAGGCATGATGGAGTAAACAGGTAACTATTAGAATTTATTGGCACTCAAAGGTTGTCTGCCATGTATCTGTGTATGTTTTTGAGAAGGCTCTGGACCCCACACAACCTTGATCAGAATAAAGTAGTAAGTAAGGTATACATTAAGAGACAGACTCAGAGTTTTGAGCACATTTCCTTATTGTGACATGACGTAATGAATGAGTTTTCTGAAGGCGTTTTTTAACCGGTATGACCCTGATAGTGTTTCTGCATTGAGCAAACTGCATAGCTTCCTCTGACAGGAAATGACACGCCTCATGTGCACCAGAAGCTGGAGGTGTCATACACTCATGCTTACCTCATCCATAACTTGTTATTCATATTGATTATATACATGAATGCATGCATTTTCAAGAACAGGTAAGAACTAGAATGGGAAGCGTGACATCCATCGCCAGGTGACACATAATCCACAGGATCATATGGGAAATTCATACCACACTGACAAACCTGTGTATAAATGCTAAGCTCTTACTTAACTGCTGAGCAATGAGCAGAGTTCAGGAGGAGAGTTCACTTCTAATGCTGACAGACAGAGGAAACAGTTGTTACAAATGAGGAAGCAGGATCACATACAGGACGGGACATGACCATGAGCACATACAAAGTCTGCATTCCATACGTGTGTACGTGTCATGTAGATCATCCGTCGAGTAATTTGAACACACTTTACTTTGTCTATGTAAAAAATGTTAATAGTTCGTAGTCTACATGGTCAAAACATACATGATTGACTACAACTGCCTTCGTCTTTGTGTCAGTATAAAGAAGGACTGGTTTGACTCATAATTAAAAGCACATGGAACAGTGCTTTCTTCACCAAGGTCAGTGGCAAAAAGTATAAACTCTCCCCTTGAACCCCTTGAACCCCTTGAACCCCTTGAACTAAGAGGACATTCAACCAGATGGTCAAATCTAATTCAAAAACTATTAAGACGTTTCCATTCCAATCACTTGCTCCAAATCTGGCAATTTGAGTCTGAACTGACAAAAAGGAAGCAGAACAAGCCAATAAGCTGATAGAGATGAAGCTGATTTGTCGAGTGAATTGGATCACTCATCATCCAGTGGTGAAACAGAATCATGACGCCTAGAGATGAGGTTGAATGTACTGATCTGTATCTGTTGTCTGCAGCATGTCTGAAAAGATGGGTGGGACCCCACACATATTTACATACTGTTATAAAATATTGTAAAGCCCAAAATGTTCTAATAAATCTGAAATTTCACAGGAACAGGTGCACCCTGTGGTGCTAACATGATGATGTTCTTATATTGCAGCATAATCATTCTTTTTTTTTTCATTTTTACTGGTCAGGTTTTAAATCGATTAAAAAAAAGTTGTGCAATTTGCTGTAATTAATCGTGAATAATATTTATATTCAGGCAGTTTTGTTTAATTGTATCTTTTTAAATTTAGATTCTCCTGTGGTTGCTGGTTGTGATTTACAGGTATTTGAATGCAATGAATGCCAGCCTTAATATTGCACTAGTGGACACTCCTCCATATCCACTATGGGGCTCTGCTTCATCTCTCGCATCATCAGTTTGTGTAAGTCCAGGATTCACTGCTTTCTTTATTGGGAAGAGATGTCAGATCCTTAAACATGGGATCAAGTTCAGTACCAGTCTTAAACCATGTGAGGTTTGACACTCACTAGTCAGAGTCACTTCTCAATACCTGTCTGCATGCTACAAGTGCTTGTATGTGCATAGATGATCCAGGGAAGAAAGAGGAAGAAGAGAAACAGAGGTAATTTTTTGTAAATATCACAAATGGAATCAATGTCTTATTTTAAGTAAAATAAAATAACAACGCTACCAAACACATACCCATAAGTAGTGAAGCTAAAGAAACTGATCTTTTTGAAGATGAAAATTGTTGGGGTCTCCATTGTATGGTGCCCAGACTGTTATCAACCATTTGATTGATAGCCCAAAAGCTCTACACTTCCACTGCCCCATCCTCTGAAACTACTACACATGAGAACACTATTCATAATGTATTCATAAGCAATGTTAAGAACAATAAAAACGCAAAAACAAAGCAAAGGTCTTCTTCTAGGAACTATGCTAAACTCGGACTGTAATGTGGGAACAACAAGCAGGTCTCCATCCCTTCCTATTACTCACAGCTGGATGGGAAATCTATCCCTGTTTATGTATGTGCCTCAACCTTGTCACTGCAGGTGCTGTGAGATCACTTCCCACTTGCCGATCTTGTTTCCGTAACAGTGACCATTTCCCATTCCAAACAGGAAGCAGGAAAAACATCCCTGTCCAGCAGGGGTCGGCGGGTTGGAGGTCAGTAGCAGGATCTGCGTGTCTGTGTGAGTGAGTTTTTTTTGTGCTTTTACATATTAAATGCTGTCATTACAGATTCTGAACCGTGCATCAGATCTTAGACAGGTTCCAAATGGGAAGCATACGAATGGAATTATCAATCCACAATACTGTCTAAAGCACAATAGTCTAGTCTTCTGAGAAGTAAGCTTTCATTTACATTTTTCAGCATTTAGCAGACGCTTTTATCCAAAGCGACTTACAGTTTAAGCAATTGAGGGTTAGAGGCCTTGCTCAAGGGTTTAACAGAGGCAACCTGGTGGAGGTGAGGTTTAAATCCTGTTTACTGGCACAGTACCTTGACTGCTAGGCTACAACTTTTTCAGCCAGGATCACACCAAATATACAATACTGTATGGTTTCAAATAATAATAACAACAATGACTGTATTTTATATAAACTTGTGTACTGATAGAACTTGTGTAACGAATAACGTATAGGTCAGTCATTAATGTCACCAAAGTGTACAACATGACTTTAAATTCCTATTAAACAAATAAACTAACAAGGTAAGGTGAGGTAAGGTACTGTCTTTGGAAAAGAACGCCTGTTATTCCAATTCATCCCTTTAGTGTTCCATGAGGTTGAAGATGGTGATTGTGCAGGGCATTGTTATCATCCATTGGATGGAGTTCATCCATTGTTATCAATAACATTATGACCAGCTTCCTAATATTGTGTTGGTCTCTATTTTGAGGCCAAAACAGCTCTGTAACTGTTGTATCAGAACCAGCATTAACTTCTAAAATCTGAGCTACCATACCTCATCTGTTGGATTGGACCACAGAGATGAAGCTTAGTTCCCCATGTGCATCGCTAAGTCCTGTTGCCTGTTCTGCACTGCTCCTTCCTTGGACCAACTTTGACAGATATTCTGACCAGACCCCCCGCATGAGCTGCAGTTTTGGAGATGCTCTGACCCAGTTGTCTACCCAACACAATTTGGCTCTTGTCAAACTCGCCCCATTTTTCCTGCTTCTGACATCATGAGTATAAAATTTTCACGTGTGTTCTAATATATCTCACCCACTAACAGGTGCCATGATGAGAAGATAATCAATGTAGTCAGGTAATTAACCTGGCAGTGCTCGTATTGTTATGCCTGGGCTGTGACTGAAAGACCTGAACTCCATAGTTAGAAGGCGTTCAAATACATTGGGTCATGTAAAATAGAATGATGTAACATGTAAGTAGTAAACAGGAGTGAATGTTTTGAATTTTATGATCAGCAACAGATTAGACATAAAGCCAGAAATCTTAAGGAATTTCAAGCTTGTGTTTGTGTGTGTGAACTGCCTTATATTTTCACCATATTTTTGGCCGACCACCAAAGAGAAGATTATTGATGTGATTATGTACAGAAATCTTGTTTAATCTAGAACAGCCAAAGGCAGATCGATCTTCAGGCAAGTGAATCTAATAAATCTCTCTGTCTCTCTCTCTCTCTCTCACACACACACACACACACACACACACACACATCACAAATCAAAAGGATCAAAAGGAAAACATACTGACACACATATATTATACAGTATATATTCTACCATATTTTTATTCATAGTGTGTTTGTGAGTGAGTGAATGGGGGAGTGAGAGAGAGATCTTTAAAATTAAAAAGGAACTGAAGATGAACATCTGTGCCCAGCTATACAAGTGCTCTTTTCACTGAGTGGGCAAAAATGTCAACAGAGTGGGAGTGGCTGTTGTAATAGTTGAAAACATCATGTAGCAGCCTCTCTGTTTTAATACTCTTAGTTTTTCAAACAGGATGTCATAATCAGGTGTCTAAATACTTAGTGTAATATATACACTGACCAGTCATAACATTGTGACCAATGACAGGTCAATTGAACATATTATTGAATATATTAGGCAAAACATTCATCCTCAAAGTTAATTTTAGAAGCAATTAAAATGAACAAGTAAGTTTGACAAGAGCCAAAAAGTTATAGTCTAGATGACTGTTAGGGCATCTTTAAAACTGCAGGTCTTGTGGTGTGTTTCCCTTGTGCAGTGGTCAGTCTCTATTAAAAGAGGTCCAACAAAGGAACAGTGGTAAACTGGCCACAGGGTCATGGACAGCCAAGGCTCATCGATGAATATGTTGTAGCTGTGCCACTGTAGCTCAAATTGCAGAAGAAGTTAAAGCTGGTTCTGAAAGAAAGGTGTCAGAATACTCAGTGCATTGCAGTTTGTTGCAGATGAGGCGGCAACAGGAAGGCCAACACAATATTAGGAAGGTGGTTTGTAAATAAATCAGGTTTGCTTTTAAAAACCCAACCAGATGGATTGGATGTGGAGTAGAAATGTTGGTATATAAAGCATATGCATCAAATCGCCTGCAGCTTCTCAGAGCATAGCAACAATTACTTTATTACACTCCAGGCTGACAGTACACACACACACACACACACACACACACACACACACACACACTGTTTGAGGTTTGGGCGCACAGCCAGAGGAAGAAAGGATTTTCCATTCACCAGAGGTGGATGTAGTGCAGATGGTACAAAACTTAGAATAAGTAAACATGACTAGCTTAAAAAAGAATTTTAAAAATTTGACAATATTATATTTTGCTTTTTCATTCAATTAGAGGCCTACATTGAATGATTAAAATATTTTTGACTTTTGACTCACAAAGTTCATGTCTGAATATAAGTTAGTTTGTGTAGTTTCTTCATATTGTTTGCAGTCCAGTCCTGCTCACTTAAAGCATGATGCATGATGGGTTACATGGCTGTTATAGCCCACATGGGGTCAATCTGTTACAGAAGACAGAACAGGAGGGAAAATGTATCTCTGGGGCTCTAAGTGTCTGGGAAAAAGAAATGTGTATGAACGTGTGTGCGTTTGGTACAACCCTTACTGGCCAAGTAGATGTAGACACCAATTCTAACCAGTGAGTTCAGCTATTGCAGGATTTTCCATTGCTAACAGGTGGATAAATTGTTCATGCAAACAAGAAAGTGCTAAAGAACCAGTATTCACCATTACCCTGGCAATACAGAGATAGAGACTCATTTACGACATCCAAGACATTCCAGAGAAGAGGGCAGTCCAAATTCTTGGATGCCTTGAAATTCTGCCTAGTAAGGCACCTTAAATTTGACTGAATAATGAGAGAGCATCTAATGTGACTGCAACTGTGTGTTCTGACACCTTCTGTCAAAATAAGCATTAACTTCTTCCTTCAGTACTCATGTGCATCAATAAGTCTTGACCACTTAAGACCTGTCACTGGTTTACCATTATTCACTTCTTGGATAACTTTCGATACCGACCACTGCTAGGCATTGGTAAATTGGTGTAAAATCACTATTGGACTCCAGAGCATTAAAATGTGTACCATTTGATTGGAGATTCATAGTCATCCAATGACATTGTAGTGATTTTCAACTTTGTGGTAATGCTGGTTACAATCCTTTCAACTTAAATTGTGGGGTAGCTTTATATGCCACCTTGGTGGAATTAACATCAGAGAAGTTGGCTTGCCTGGCATAATAGATGTTTCACTGGCTTAATAAAGACATATAGATTGTCAGCAAACACCGAATGTAAAATAGTACAACTGTAAAATGTAAAGAAATGTAAATACACATAAAAACCTTTTATAGTGCATAGGCTGCATATTGTAACTCAAATGTAAGTTGCTGTGGATAAAGGCATCTGCTAAATTTTGAACCTAAACAGTCTTTCTGGGTATCACTAGGACCAGTCCAGCCCTGACCAGTGTGAAGACAGTTTGCAAAAAAGAATGAATGGCCTTTAGAAATAAAAGACAATATGTGATTGTTTAGTGTGTGGCAATTCAACCTTAGTACCACTGTTATTGTGTAGATATGGGAATGGTATTTAAGGGCATGGAAGAACCTTTTCCCATATTACATACATAAACACACAAGCTCTTGGATCTGCTGTTAAATGATTTACAGACGCTGTACATTTCAGTATGAGACCCACAGAGACTAAAGGAATCTGGAGAGAGGGGAGAGAAAGCAGAGATGAATCTTATGGGGGGGCTTGAATTTGGGGGATGAGTGGAAAGAATGGGGAAGCTAAGAAAATAAAGAGAGCTAAACAGATTCACGTTTAAATTCCATTGAAGACACGACAACACGGATACAGCTTTTGAAAACACACACCCAGTCACCCGGTCACTATTTAGTTTATAAGTAAAACTAAACTGTAGTGTAGAATTTAACAAGCAAACTGTGATAACTGAATTCTGATTTTTTTCAATTAAAACAGTTTTTCATCAGTTTAATACACCGTAGTATGTTGAGGGGTGTCCACATACTTTTGGCCAAATGAATTGTCCTTTAAAAAAAGCTTAGTGCCTAATTTTTTTTTAAACAAAACTATCCAGCTTTTTTTCATTCTCAGCCGAGTTGTATCTCACTGAAGTCTCTGTTTTTACTCTGTGTGTGATTTTCATTCCTTGCTGACAGGAGAAAAAACATTCACTCAGTCACCTTTGGCAGACCCTGGTTTACACTCTTTAGAGCTGGTTCTTTATGTCTGTTTCTGCTTTATTTAGCCTTCTACGCTTTTCCATCTCCATTACAAGCTAGACCAAGCTGCTCTGTATTGCGGCATCGATGAAAGCTGTTTGAACAGAAATCATGTAATTCTAGCTGTTGGTAGAGTGGTTTGTATTAGTTTCTATCCTTTTTGAATCAATTTTCAGTTTCCATTTATTGTATTTCTGTTTATGTCAGACAGCTTGGGTATATAAAACACAATGCAAATGTTTATATTGTAATAATTGTATTACAATAAAAGTGTTCTCTTCTTACACTGCAGTAAAAGGATAAATACGGTTTTTGTTGTATATGGTCCAAAAACTTTAAAATCATTCTATACGACCCCAACGATTCCACTATTGTTGCAGACCATTGCACTTCTTTACACTCCTATGTACTATTAAGTTCTCAAAGAATAAGACAATGTAAAAAAATACACAGATGGTTATTGATAATGACTATGATAATGTCTGTGTGTAGATGGAACAGTGGTATCTTGCATTTTGCCAAAGTTCTGGAAAAAAAACTAGACTTTCACTTTATGATGAAAGTTTGACCCAGCAGATAATTCGTTATACATTATTTTATTTTTTTAATTATTGAAATATTGGCCTCCAGTAGTTGAACAAAGTAATTGCACCATGTGAAGAATTAAGATAGTTTGCCAGGCCCTGCTGCTGAAAAGCATCCCCAAACCTTAACCTCCATGCTTCACGGTTAGTATGAGGTTCTTCTGCTAAAATGCAGTATTACATCTTCTGTAATTGTGCCCAAATAGTTTGGATTCATCTGTCCAAAGTACATTGCTCCAGAAGTTCTGGTCTTTGTCTAGGTGTTATCTGACAAACTATAGTCTTTCCTAAATGTTCTTTTTTGATGGCAAGGGTTTCTTTCTTGGACACTTTCAATGAAAGTCACTCTTGTGCGGAATCCTTCTGATGGTAGATGCGTTGACCTTGACATCATGACCTGTAGGTGCCTTGAATAGACATTTCTTTAACAGACATGGTGTGTCACTGTAACAGGTAAATGGATAAAAACAGTAACATTTTAAAGTGCTGATTACACGCAGTCACTTATAAGTAGTATGTGGAGAGTTGGGGGATCGATCAGACATGACACTGACCACCAGTTAACATCAAATTGTCTTTCCAGGTGGACGTTTACACTGTACAGAAATAGACCTGCCCAGTGGGAAACTTTGTCTGCCGGTTTCATTAAACTCACACATGGAGGACCATACATGGACTGGAATTGAGAGTCTGGACACACATGCATCTGTGGATTTACCACTGATTACCACGGGCTGTCTATTTGAGCCTGATAATGCATTAACAAGATGCTCAAGGACGTCCGGGACTTCGAGTGCTAACAAGTTTATGAAACGTAGGCGCAAATTGTTCCTGTGGGATTGGAAGCTAATTAGTTTTAAATGGTGTCCCGCATGAATGTATCAGGGATAGGAAAAAATCTACAAGCTCCTGAGGTCAGGAAAGATGCAGATGGATTGTTCTATTTATTTATTTAATGTTTTTTTCTTTGTAGGGTTGCATACTGTCTAAGATCCTATGCTGCTCTGTGACCCCTCATATTACAAGTGCTACCTGCTGCCACAGGTTCTTAAGCCATTAATGTATTTTATGGAGTTAAAGTGGATTAGCAACATGCTGATAATGCTTTTGCCTCCCACTCCGATTTAGAAGATGGATTGGTTTGGTGATATTTTCTTAAGATGCCAGTGTAAGGCTAAATTAGTAGGCGTGTCTACTTTGAGATGGACTGGCAACCTGTCCAAATACTTGCTTTGAGCCTCCACAGAGAGTGTTTCCAAAGAAAGCTGGACCCTTTATGACCCTGACTTACCAGAACATCCTTCTTTAAATAACTGTATTTATACATGGTGTCAATTTGAAAACTTCCCGTCCTTAATATATTTCTTCAAGTAAATAATATTGAAATTAAAAAGATGCATTAATTTTTTTTCAAGGGGGACACTTTTTTCAGCTTTTGTGGTTCAACCCGTAAGAGGGGTGGATGTTACCCTTTAAATAATACATGGAAAGGGGGGTAAAGTAGCACATTTTAAAGCTCATTTAATTATCTTTCCAATAATAGCCTGATTTATTATTTTTTGACTAGAAGTTTTCAAGAAGTCACGTTCCAAAAATACAAAACGTATTTAAAAAAAAAAAAAACTAAAAACCATAAATCTCGGTGCAGGCAAGTTGCAATTACTTCAGTAAATTTGGAAGATGATTTTTTAGAAATATTTGTCAGAAATAATAAATTAGGGTCTTTTTGACAATTAGTAATATTATTTACTGGAAGGGAAATATTATGGGTGGGAAGTTTTCAAATCGACACCTTATATATTTCTGAAGAATTAATCTCGGATGGCTCTTCTTCTCCTGAAATGAGCAAGACCTTCTCTATGAAAGCTTCTTCTACTGCTCCTTTTGCCTGCTCCCGTTAGGGTTCACCACCGCATATTGTGGTCCAGATTATTAAATCGACATCGTATTTCGGCCAGATACCCTTCCTGTCTCAACCGTCCCTTTTTTCAAGGCTTTATACGAGCACTAACATACAATGCATCACTTTGGACAATTCAGTGTCTCTAGTTAGCCTGGTGTCAAGTTTTTGGACCTTGGGAGGAAACTGGAGCACCCCAAGGAAACCCAAGCAGACATGGGGAGAACATACAATCTCCCCACCTGGGAATCAAACACAGGTCCTTCTTGCAGTGAGGTGACAGTGCTACTCACTCAGCCATAGTGCCACCCATTACAAATGCTTAAGGGTGACAAAAAGAATGACGTTCTTCGGTGTGGGTGGGGGATTGTTGGGGTTCCTGGAAAGTGTGACAAGGAGAAATAATTTAAATTAGCCTTAAAATGTTAGCAAGACTAACATCGATCCAAAAATAAGAAAGCGATTCATGCTTTATTTCCATTTTTTAAATCACTTCTCTTTAATCTGAGAGACAATATTTATGTCACTTGCCTGTAGGTCTTTTGCATAAGTTCAGCACTAGGATAATTTAGCTCTCAGCTGTTTAATGTACAGTCTGTCTGCCCCAGCCTGACAGAAATAATGACATATTAAGTTTCTGATTGTGATACTCCGCCCAACCTCCGATAACAAGCTACACCTAAAGAAAGAGAAAGAACATGTGAGAGAGGTTAGCCTCGCTAGCTCGTTGATCCGAGTGCTGTTTGATTTGGAGCGCCGTCATTCTGACGCCTAGGTTTATGTTACACTCATTTTAATTTCCTCTCTGGGATGGAGGGGCATAAGGGGGAAAGAAGTCGAAGACAGAACAAACACAGGCCTCGACACAGCCTTTTCCTAACACAGCTTATTTTTCCACACTTCAGTCTCAGCCAGCGGTGAAGATCAACACTCAGCGTGGCTTATATCAGTCCGAAGGGCCGCTCTGTTCCCTCACCGTCAGGTTGTTCTTTCCTCATCATTCCGTACTTCAACTGTTATCTGTTATTCTTGTGAGGTTTTGGAAAGCCGATGAGCCCGAAGAGAAACACCAGCTAAGTTTGCTTCTGAGAAAGCTTTGTTCCATCCAAAAGTGAAGTGAGTTAATGTTGATGTAAAACACATGAAAGAAAGTGTGAACTGTTTTGAGAAGTGATTCTATCAGCTACTATTAGGATTAATATTTCTGATGAAGAACAATAAATTAGCACAATGAAAGTTTTTATCATTAGCCCGAGAGCACGTTTAAGACAAATTTTGTTCACACGTGTATATTCACATTACAATATAAACTTTTATATTAATATTTATGCAATGTCTGGTCAATACACTGTGTCTGTGTTTGTTTCCTCTGGGAGCTCTGGTTTCCTCACACTGTCCAATAAAATGCAATCAGATTAACTGGGGACACTGAACCATCCTGTAGGTACTTATCTACTAGTACGCAAAAAAAAAACAGTGCTTGCTAGTGCCGGTCCAAAGCTTGGATAAATAGGGAGAGTTGGGTAAGGAAGTGTATCTGCCATAAAAGCTATGCCAATCAATAATGTGGTTCACAATCCAATGTGGCGACCCCTAATATGAGCAACTGAAGGATTTGTATATATACACACATACACATACACACACACACACACACACACACACACACACACACACACACACACATCAAACTCATTTACAAAGTCTTCTGGAAAACAAAAAGCTTTGTGGTAAATGGATAGCAAGTAGATGTGTGTAGTAGGTACACCTGTGTGTAGATGGGTACAAGCCCATACTTATACCGGTGCTACCTCTTGTCCCATGGTTTTGCCCTGTAAACAGTTCAGAGAAGGCCCTTGCCTGTCTCAGAAGGACTGTATGGTTTTGTGTTTAAGAGTTCTAGTAGCCTGCTCAAAGGACTTCAACCATATTACTAAACACACAGATCAGTGAGTATTGTGAAGACCGATATTGTGAATTGACTGATCCAATTTACAAACTACAAAAATCTTATGGAAAGCATTGCCAAACACATGGTTCTCAGAAATATTACAATGTAAAGAACATGGATGGTCGTCCATATACTTTTGTCTCGGATATATAGTGTATATAGTGTTTAAATGTATATAAAGTGAAATGTATTCAGGTGCTTACTTATTGTGTGTGTCAGTGTGTGTGTTGAGGTCGATTAAAGGTTATTGGCAGAGCATCAGGAGATGATGTCAGTGGCGACATGCTGTGATCTTTGAACCAAATCAGCAAATTTGTCTCATTCAGCTGCTCAGAGCTCAGGGTTGTAAGGCAGCCCAATGATGTCATTCAGTAGAGAATGCAAGCAAGGTTGGGGGGCAGACCAGCCTCAAGATAAGCCTTGGTGTGGTCCGACATATGTGTGTGTAAGTGTGTGTGGTGGAGACAGAAGCAGGCTCTACTAAGGATAATCCTCTGTCCCCCCATTTTCAAGGTTTGCTCGTGGTTCATTTGTTTTCATTCATCCATGAGCATTGTTGGGGTCTGGCGCTGCTGTCGGGCGATAAGAGCTCACCCACTGCAGACGTTCTGCTTCGTGCCAAAAATGATGGATGGGGTTGAGGTTAGGGCTGCATGAAGGTCGGTCCAGTTTCTTTAACACAGTTCTGTGAGGAAACTGGACTAAACTCCCTAAATTTAAAGACTTGAGAAGACTATAACAAACCTTTTAAAGACCATGATACCAGTAACATAGGTGTTGGTGACCTGGGTTCCGTTCACATATCATTATCTTTTAGAAGTTTTGGATGTTCTGCTTGTGTTCTTATGAGTTTCCACCAACAAGATACACAAGCATCTCCCATAGACACAAATCAAGGTACACTGGGTAGTTTCATAACCCGTAAATGTTGTAAATTAAATAAGTGTTGCCCTGTTTGATTCACATTCCTGCCAGTCCACAATGTAAATGAGTTTTCTAGGATCAACTGCAAACTTGACCAGGAAAAGCTAATTTAAATAGCCTTCTAAGAATCATGGTGGGACTGATTCACTGGGCACAACCCACCCAGACACATGGAGAACAGAGCAAACTCCATACTGAAAGGATCCAAACTACTCCATGTGGCATTCGAACCCAGGACCTTCTTACTGTGACACTGCTAAACACTGTGCACCCAAG
>JAYDZG010000039.1:8421697-8442186 GCA_034509265.1 Microcambeva bendego
ATTTGAAATTACAATATCAGAAAAACAGAGCATACGGAGGAAACCCACGCAGGCACAAGGACAACATGCAAACTCAACCTGTACCACCCCACCTGGGGATCAAATTCTATGACAAAATAATGTGCTTCCAACCCTGTAGCAACAGTTTACGGAAGTCCTGTTACAACACAAAAATGGAGCGTCATTGTGGCATGGACGTCAATGGATTTAATGAACTTTTTAGGATTACACTGAACACCAGTTGCCAGACATACATGAACAAATAAAATGCAATCCCTTCTGGTAAGCCTCAATGTTTTGGAATATGATGTCCAACAAGTTTATCATCTTGTGTCCAGTTATTCTCTGAGTTGTGTACATAATCCTCGAAGTGCAGCCTACATAAACTGTCGACTTCAATGTCTGACTAATGTGTTTGTGCTCACAGTCATCAGATGCCTTTCACTAATCCATTGTAATTTCCCACAATCTTCTACTGAACCCTCTTGCCAACACAGACTTCTTCCCACTGAGTCCTGAACCACATTCCCACAATGCAATACTAAGGGATTTTCTCTCAATTGCTCTCCAGCTTCCACAGTTCCTACTGAGTGCAGGGTGTTCCTCTCTCACTGTTTAGTTACTGATTTCTTTCATTCCCACACCTCCTGCCGAACACACATGTTGTTTTGTAAGGCTGGAATGCAGTTGTTCACTTTCTTAAAGCTTTTAAAGAGACTCTTTGAGTACTTTAAGACTATGACATGAAAAGTTCCCAGGCAAATGTTTTGTTGATTGTGCATCCACTTGCACTTTAGACATTTACAATCAGGATATCCCTTTTTATGGCATTAAAAAGTGACATGATCAGTTATTTCCAATAATCATTCAGGTTTTGTCAATTGTGCTCAGATGAGCTAGATGCCAATGAAGTCAGTGACAATTCTGGATGTTGGAGTGTAGTTGGACAATTGATTTGACACTGATGGTGTGTAGCTGTATATTTGATTTGATATAGAAGGTGTGTAGTTGTATTTTTTACTGACTCTGTGCTGTATTTGTGTTGCTTAGAAGGAAGCAGCTGCAGCAGGATTTAATTCTGGTGTTCTTACCACATTTGCAACTCTCACAATGCCAACACGTTCCTTCCTGGTGTGGGTTTGTGTATGCAGAGTGTGTGTCATAACATTATTTGCTATCTCTTGTTGCCTCAGTGAGCTTTGCGAGGCTACAGTGCAGTGACATCATGGTGAGCTATTCACAGCTTTGTCTCAGTAGCGCACACAAACACAGACAAACATATTTAAGAGGTATAATGTCAAGTGGAAAGGCATGGAAATACAGACCTAAAAGCACATTAAGAATCTTTACATGAACAAAGCAGCATGACAGCACAGCTGGTAGTGTAAATGCCACTCAATTCCAAGGTCATAGGTTTGAATAACCTTTGGTTACTCTGTGGAGGGCCTCAACCATTCTATTCATATCCCATCATGTAAATGTGATAGATAGATGGACGGAAGAATGGCTAACTAAATGGATTGCTAGATAAATAGATGGATGGATGAACAGAAAAATAAATGGATGGGTGGATAGATAAATTGATGGATGAATAGATAAACAGGGAGATGAATAGATAAATGGATGGATAGATGGATAAATAGATATAGATAGGCATAGACGGATAAACAGATGGATGGATGAATGAAAGGAGGGATGTATGGAGGACGTCTGGATGAAGACGTGTGTTCTAACATCTTTTAATTAATCACAGATTGTTTCTGGTTCTTCTGATTACCTGGATTCATTTACATTTAGAATAGTCTGTAATATTTTTCATAACCACTAACGAGCAATAAAGAGACCATACCACAAAATAACTTACACTGTAAATACCCCAAACAGCCAAAATACTTTCCATAACAATGTTTCAATTTAGTTAAAACAGCATTTGTGAGCAGAGTTGGCTCCACATCAGGACAAATGACTTTGGGTTTGACTGAAACCCTAGTGAGCTCTCTACATAGATGAATTTTACGTCATCAAACACACTCCTGAAAAGAGGGCATGTCTATATTCTTCCATGCCTTGAAAAACCACCTACTGAGAAGCCTCAACCTTCAGTTATTAACTGACTGAGCTTTTAAATGTGAATAAATTCTCATTGCTTTAAACTTAAAGGCATGCCAGTGTCATTTATTTGAAAATAGTGGCATGTATCAAGATGCTGTAAGAGCAGAATTTAAAATAATATCACAAAGATTCTCCGAGACCAGAATTTAAATATTACGAGCAAGATGCTCTGGGGGCCGAATTTAAATATTAGTAACAAGATGCTCTTAGAGCATTAGCACAAATCTGAACGATTCTGGTGTAAATCCTGTAGCCCCACACATGTTCTCAGGCACCGTAAATCCAGCTGTGGCAGCACATTCTCACAAGCCTTAATAGCCCACAATGTGCTCTTTGCTCGCATTAGCACTGCCACATTAACCTGTTTGGGGGCCGTGAGCTAGGTGGGCATGTAATGGCGCTTGGGTCAGAGGTGACCAGAGCAGTTAGTTCTGACAGGAAATGCCTTGTTTTAACTAGGGTCCTTTTTCTTGCAGTGCGCCGATCTCAATTTCAGCATTCTTCTCTCAAACATTTTTCACAGACGTACTGAGAGGGCGGTAACACGTCCCAAAGGATCACTATGAAATCTTAGCCTCGGCTCCATTTTTCTTTAGGATGCTATATGGACTTTTTCTGATTAGCTGCTTGTCGAAGGAAAGCAAAACTCATCAGCTTGCTGTATGGCAATCCAGACGCGCACACGCTCGATGGCGGAGGAAAGCTGTCTGACCGAGGCAGCTGCAATCAGACGGCTATGGAGTGTTACACACACAGAGTAGTAAACCATGAGGAGAAACAGCTGGAGACATCCGAACCGTGATAATTAAGAAAAGCATATTGAGGGTGCATGCTTTAGCAATAACCACCAGATTTTGGTGCTTAAATTCACCTCCATTCAGCCAGAAAATGATTAGTCTGGCTTGGAGCTGAGACTGGTTTATAGTATGCCTGGTCTGAAGTCAGCATTCCAATTCATACCAAAGATGTTTGATGAGGTGAAGATCGGTGCTCTTTGCAGGCCAGTCAATAAGTTCTACATAATTTTTAATAGTAATGCCAAGATTTGCCTTCAATGGAACTTTTCTGCTCACTGCAGTTGTAAACAATGGTTTATATTTTTAACTGTTGAGAAGAGGTCTGGGCCTGCATGAATTGCCGCTCACTGGATGATCTTTTCAGCTCTAGAAATCTCCTTCACTCTTGAAACCTTATTACTAGTCAATTTAACAGATAACTTAACAAGAGGGTTAAAGTGTTCATCATCTACAGTCCATAATATTATTAAAATATTCATATCACTCATATGGCACTGCATTAAAACATACAAGTTTATGTAACAAATATTTTTACATGGGCTCAGGAACACACACACACACACACAAGGCCCTTGTTAGAAAACACATCTCACTGCGGCATCTACAAATGAACATTACTCCACTATAAAACCATATAAACAACATTTAAAAAAAACCTGACTGATTTTGGCTCCAGCTAATCTGAGATGGACTGGTACAAAGTGTTCTGTAGTGGGATAGTCAGTTTGGATTGTGGGCTTTTGTGGGATCATGAGGAGGAAATTGTAGAACAAAATGCAACAACAAAGATCTTGGAATGTTGAGGGGTGAAGGAGACAAAAATCATTTCATTATGATTACACAAAAGAATCACATTTTCTTAGACTTGGTACAGCTGTTATATTTAGAAAAACAAATAATGATATTACATTTAGAAAATACGATTTAATTTTTTGATGTTATACCACGGCAGTGCAAGCACGATAATGCACTGCAGTGCACTTTGCTGTCTTGGGCATCGTGATTTTTGCATTTTTTACCTCTGTTTATATCACAAGAGAATGTAAAGTAAGTTAATAAGTGTAATGTCTAGGTTAGAATCTGGCTCTTTTTGTGTTTATTGCCATAAAGTATGTTGTTAAAATAAAGCATAATCGAGATTTTAAATTACATTTAGTTAAAGGAATTACCTTTTAGGAAGATAAAGTAGTTGTTAGATTAATTGACTTATAAATTATTCACTGGAAACAAAGTCGTTAGTGGCAGCTATGAGCGATTTTAACATTTTTAATTTGTGTAGCAAGACTGTCTGTTAATTCAAGTTTAAGTTAGTTAAGTAGTTTTGCACAAAACAAGACTGAACTGGGCCCAGAAATATGCACGAATGCACATTAATTACATTTAGCTTTGTGTTGAGTAACTTTGGATTCTGGAATAATGAACTATTGGAATGCATGGAAAGCTCATCATTACAGAACAGGAAGTGGAAAAAAAAGAGAGATTGCGACATTTGCCAGATTAATAAAAGATTTTACTGTGCTTACATACAGTTGTGAATCTTCTTTATGTCTCAGTACTGCAAGAATGAACCAATCCAGATGTTTATCTTGGTTTACTACACTCGGTTCCATCCAAGCCTCTTGACAAGTGCTGATATAGTAAATCTTTGACTGACCTTAGGATAATAGTTTCATTACAGCACTTTCATCATAAATTATCCAAACTAGTGTTTATCTTCAAAAGACACACAACGGTGCAGTGACGCGTCTGATCTTAATTAAACCACGCTGTGGAGATGAAGAAAAAAGCTTGTAAAAGACAGAATATAAATCAGAAGTTTATGAGTAATTTAGTGAAATAATTTGGTTAGCAGCGTGTCCATTTGAAGTTAACACTACACAGGTGTTGCTAAGGGACACATATATACTGGTAGTTTGGAGGTTAAATAAAGTATTAACAATATAATTATAAGCAATAAAGGTTTTTTGGGCTGGTGTGCCAGTGCAATAACCTGCTGCTCCACCTGGGCACTCTAGACAGAATAAAACTTTATAATTATAAAAACCACAAAACATCTACTAGAAATTAACTTATACAACTGGTAAAATGTTTACAGACAAGGAAGCTGAAGCTTTAAACCCTAATGTACAGTTGTTTGAATAATGTGAAATTGCGTAAACATGGCTTCATGTTCCGCCCTACTTTAAGCAAAGTTTTGAAAAAGCTTCCCAAACTTTCACTTTATTACCCTTAAGGATTAATCTGCACTCAAACGAGCCCTGTTTATGTAAGCTCAGAGAAGTCACCAGCTGTGGTCAGTAACATGGAACAGACCAGCTAGGTGAGTGTTCCAACCATTCAAGACATGTAACATGTAAATTTTTCACTCAGCAATAATTACTTTCGATGCATTCATCACAGTCCCACCAATAAAGTATATTGTTGTAGTTCTGCAGCTGTGCAGAGCTGGATCAGAATTACATCTGATCCAGAGTTTTGGAGTCTCGTAATGTGATCTTCAGTCCAGCAGGTTTCTCTGGGATTCCCATTGAACATGTGGATGTTTTAAAATGGGGATTGTGTGTGTGTGTGCTTTGAGTCCATCATTCTGGCCAGCTTCAGAGTGATTGAACATCGTTTAGATTCCTTAAAGGAATGCCTATAGCATGTAGTCGGCCTGTAATTATGGCAGTTCTGGAATTATCACATACTTTATTTGGCCCACGTGTTTAAGCCAGTCAGGATCTTGCTAACATTCATCCAGGATTTTGTGGCAGTAGTTTGATAAAGGCCCTTTACCGACTCAGCAAAGTGAGATTATTATGACAAAGTGTGAAGGCATTAAGGCCAAAATGAACACAAATTCATACAGACAAACTCCAAAATCTTGTGGAAAGGGTGTCATGATGCCTCGCCAGAGATGGGTAACACACAGCCACTTTATAATTGACTCAGACTTGTTTCAAATGACTCAGACTTGACACGCGACTTACAAAAAATGACTCAGAAACAACAGGAGTCCTTAAGAGTCTGAACTGGCTTTCCAACGAGTTGGTGTAAAACAGAAAAACACAGCTAAGCACAGATAATCTGTTATTTAAATTTATTTCAACTTATAATTTAAACACGTTTTTTGCATATATATTGCATTATATTGACTCAGACTCTAGCCTAAACACTCAGGTGTATTTTGTGACTTGAGAACATCCCTTACTGAGGAAAAAAAGACTTTAGAACATGGTTAACATGAAAATGGCCGTGAAGGCCCATCATCGCTTGCCTATGGACAGTGCAGCCCATGTTAAAACAGCTATGTTAAAAAGGCCAATTATGCCTCCTATATGGTGCTCACCAGACCGGTGGAAACACAGATTTTAAAACAGAGAATGCTTGAAATGCAGGATAAAAAAAACTTATCGAAACATATGGAAAAGTTCATATGAACTGAAACGTGTACGTAAACTTTTGGTCACCTTTGTACCTGAGTGTGGGTGTTATACGACTCGGTGAACTGCGTGTGAGCCTGGTCCACATTCTGTTCCTAATTAAACCCATCTTGTGTGTATTAGACCGACATTTCAACTACATTATTAATGTCAACTCAGCCTGGAAACACTCAGCGAGCAGAAAAATCCCATTTCGGATCCAAGAGAGCAGAAGGCGCGAGAGCGCTGATATAAAACACACTTGCAGAAACTCTCAACCTCTACATAACTATGTGTGTGTGTGTGTGTGTGAGAGAGAGAGAGAGAGAGAGAGAGAGAGAGAAAGGAGATATGGGCGACGCTTATGAGCATTAAATTCTGGGATTGTCCACATCTGGATTTTGTTATAGATAGAGAGAAGAGGTTTGGTGGGGGTAGTGGGAGACGAACATCTGATCCTTGGAGGAATTCCAGAGGCCAGACGCGGTCATGAATAATAAAAGTGGTGGAACTGTGGAACCATCATTCATTCATTTTCACAATTCATGTATCGTTTATTTATTTTCAATAGCTGATTATTTTGTTTAGGGTGCTGATGGGACGACCATCATTTGAAAACACTGGCTGGGACCAGAGAGTCTCTGATAGTTTGCAGTGGTACCTTGACACCCTTCGCCTTAAAATGTGTACCCTTAAACCGGACATGTCCCTTAAACTCACAGTTGATGCAAAAACTTGTTGGACTTAAGTAGGTTGCCTTGCAGAGCAAACAACAGGATGAGCGATATAGACAAAAAAGGTAAGCATTAGGGAACATTTACTTGAGAAGAATTAAGAAAGTGAAAGTAACTTTCGTTCTAAAGGTAATTTTATCAATAATAACAGTTTTTGTATGTTGTATTTTATATTATATTTGAGTTATTTTCAGCATATGGGTGTCAAAAACAATTATATTATTTTATACAAGACGGTCAGGCTAAGAAACCTAAAAAAGGTAAAAAGCAAAGGTCCTGCATAGAGAGACAACAGTTTTCATAATCACAGTTCCAGAATCGAGACAGTGTATCCTGTTCCTGTTTAACTGGCCCCCAGACTGCTGCAGTAGAGATGGTCTGTGTGTGTGGTGTGTCTGGAACAGCTGGCAGGTCCATCCTTAGCTGTGAGGAGACCAGCCAATGATGAATATCTAGACAAAGTCAGAGGTCACAGGCTTGGCTTCCCGGTATGTGAGCCAGACCCCTAGGTTGGGCAGGCAGTGTGTGTGTGTGCATGTGTGTGTGTGATTAATATCACATGTCAGATTGGAGGTCATTGCTTTATGTGGTTTTCACCAGCTTTCTCACAGAATAGAAAGAATATTGTAGAATGTAACATTGGGAAAACCTAGTGAGCTCTCTACATAGATGTCATCCTGCGCACTCCATAAGTAGAAGTCTGGACAAAATCTTAAATGCCTTAAAATGCTGCCAACTGAGGAACCTTAATACAGAATGAAATTCTGACTGAACAACAAGGGAACATCCAATGGTTACTGAGCAGTGAATGCAATTCAGGGTGGCAAACCTTCTTACAAAAACTTACATGAGATGCAAATTTCAAGGCATCTCAGATTTTACCTGCCTACTTCTCGGGAGCGTGCATAAAATGGCCTGAATGCTGCCTATGTAGAAAGCCCCCTGAACTATCTTTGGGTCTCCTAATGCCCTAATGTTGATAAGTCAATATGTTCATTTATTAGTTTGCAGACACTTCATCTCAGACAGATTAGATGGTCATCAAAACCAGTTGGCTAGAAGTCTTGACCAGCAATTTACTCACATTATCCATCATAAACTTAATTTTTTCCAGCAGCACCAGAATTAAAACACTCAGCAATTATCATCAGCAATGATTCACTGGACGCATCACCACCAGCTACTCCCACTGAATACACCTCGGACTGTGCTCGGCATTTTAAATATGTGATTACGTACCCGCTGTGCTTCACTGTGAAAGAACATGACAAGAAGGAGTATAATGAATGTAAGTGAATGTCAGGAACAGGATAAAAAAGGAAGCGGAAAGACAATGAAATAAATGAAAGGAAATTACAGAAAGGAAAAGAAAAAAAATGAGGAAGGATGAAATGTAAACAAAGGTCTCAGAAATAGAGATAAAATGATGCGTTTGGTTTTCTCTGCAGTGACATTCAGGAATTATATGGAGAAGCTCTGGTGCATTTATTGGTAATTTAGTACTTTAGCAAATAATACAGCCACAGCCAGAATATAAACATTTTCACACACCTCATATATGTTGACCGGGGCTGCATGGTAGCTTAATGGGTAACACTGTCGCCTCACAGCAAGAAGGTCCTGGGTTCCATCCACAGATGGTGGTCCGGGTTCTTTCTGTGTGGAGTTTGCATGTTCTCCCCGTGTCTGCGTGGGTTTACTCCGGGTTTCCTCCCACAGTCCAAAAACATGCAGTCAGGTTAATTGGAGAGACAAAATTGTCCACAACTGTGTTTAATATAAACTTGTGAAAAGATTAAACTTGAGCAATAAATAACCATGTGTATGTCATGAATGTAATCCTAATCCTAATAAATGAATAAATGAATAAATATGTTGATCTATTTGAACGAAGCGTTGTTTACTAACGTTCACTGGGACATACTGGACACCCCTGATAAACATCTTAACTGAGACACATCTGTCAGCTTATTTAAACATTATTTTCAGTTACAACCTTTCATTTATCACTTTTAATTAATAATTAAATCATTCATCATACTCACAAACAGCATTACAGCAGAGATATCATAAGTACAATAATTATCACATAATTACAGATGTTGCTCATGCACTTTCTTGGACCCTTCTAAATGCAGCAAACTCTCAAAAACACAAAGTGGTGCACATATGGCCCCAAAACTTAACATTAGTGTATGTCAGTGTTGCAAAAAAGCATTACTGCTCATAAACCAGCTTTATGGCCCTGTTTAACTGGCGACAGGCACCTACAGTCTCATAAAACTATGCTGCAAAATTCTTCAGCATTATACACAAGTCTGGTTTTCCACACCTCATCATCAACTGAATCTCTGGGCAGATTGTAAGGAGCCGCATTAAAATACACATTTCTTTCATGAAGAATTCTATTGGATAGAATCAGATACCATATTAGACAAATCATGACCAAAATATGTGGACACTCATCTGTTTCATTGTCTTACACCCTGCAAACATTGTATTTTTTGCCTTGCTCCTGCATCGCTAAAATAGTAATGGTGTTCATGCTGATCGGTCAATATATTAAAGCCAATGGGTGTAGTAGTCTCAAAATAAGTTGTATAGTGAAATTACTCTAATATTCCTATCTTGGCAATAAAAAACACAGGTGCGCTACTGACTGAACCTAGACAACAGTCAACAGTGTAAAAGTCAGAAATTCATTGCTAGATTGGCAGTCAATTGTCAACACAGATGCATACCCAATACCCAAACACCCCCATTTGTTATGCACACTTGGAAATGCAGCAATGCACAAACCCATAGCACGTGACCGTTACTTAAGCAATAAACAGAATACAAATTAAAATAACTTCTTTTTACATCATTCTGTTAAGGGACAATGGCTATAGAGTAAAGATCGGGCTGATTCCATGATATACCATGCCTACAAAATAGTGTAAAATGGCTTTCAATCGTAAGCACACCAAAGTACGCACTGTAATGGTAAAACTTTAAAGATTAGCCTGCATAGGAGTCACCTGTAGCCAGTTAAATAAATTAAATTATTTTATAATAACCTAAATCTTACAAATAATATTTAGACACAATTCAGTTTCAGAATGGTAAAAAAACAAGACTGTCAGATGTCCTCCTACTTTAGACCATATAGTGTATGCAAACCCCATTTTTTAAGGCATTATGAATGTGGCATCTGGTTTATACGCTAACCTACGGCCTGGTGCCTACAAAGACACATGATTACAAGGCCACACCTTTGTCTCTCATCAGTGTGAGTCGAGCATCCAGGGCTCCTGGCGGGGTGTTCCTGATTTTCACCAAGCTTTGCTGCGATCACCCCAAGCGCCCCAGGGTCTCTACCCTATATATCGCGCAATAGCTCTTTAATGGAAAAGACCCTCACCTGGCATGGCTCTAGAATAGCCACGTACAGCCAGTGTGCGGTGTCAAGCCTTCACACATAGTTTGCTCAGCATCATACTTCTGTGGTTCCAGCTTTGTGATTCCTCGTAAGTATAGAGACAGAGGGTAAAGACTTGGCATGTTTAGAGAGGTCAGTTAAGTATGTTTCGGAGCTCATAGTCAGATTGGAGTCCACACAGCGGTGAACGCCTGATCACAGATGTGCCGTCCACCTTCGCCCTTCATCTCCCGCATCAAGATTGAGGATCACCTGCCCTTCTTTATTCAGGCGTTGCTATGTCACCTTCGTCTCCGTGCTTCCACGGACCTCCACGTCTTCCCAAGGATCCGGGTCAGAACTAGGGCCGGCAATCAGCAGGAACCCCGCAGGCATCCCAGCGCTCCGGCGCTTATAGAGGCGACACTCATCCATCGCTCTGGTGTTCAAAGCACCTTTAAATTTTTCCTTTTATTTTTCTGTTAAATTATTATGTGTCTTTTTAGTAATTGTTAGAGCTGCAGCCACTGAGCTTCCTCGATGCGATCCGTGCTGTGGTAACATATAAGGCAAGGTCAATATGATTTCTAGGGTCCAGTTGAGTCAGCATGCATGATGAGAGCTCTGCAAATAAGCGCTGTGATGGCAGGTAATCGGCACCTGCCCAGCAGACAGGGCTTCACTGGTTCGAATCTGGCTTTCACTTTTTTGTTCTTTAGTTTTCTTTAATATCCTTGTATCCCATTTCTACCCACATAACAAAATTTAATGTGTGACGTATTACATGATATTCCATCAGATGTGTTTTTGAATATTAATATAGGACAAAAAAGGAAAAAAAAATACCATTTTGGTTTTTGGAACTTGGTACCTATTTGGTACTTATTCGTCTTTCACCCAATTACAGTCGCTGCTGGAGGATCATGGCGTATGCACAAGGAGTGGTGGATCCTTACTGCCAGTGTATGGTTCTCCATATGCAATAATGTGTTCTGTAGGATCCTGCCTCTAGCAGGTGAAAAGAAGCGGCCGGTGGCAGTGCATGTGTCTGAAAGGGGTGTTTGACAGTCTGATATCCAGCCCTCCTAAATTTGAACTAAAGCTTGTTGATAAACACATGGACAAAGTCCACACTGATGTAAAGAAGATTTATGGCATTTTTATTTCATTTTTTAATATTTAACCATTCAGATTTTTTTCTTTTCACAAACGCTTTTAACATATTAAATCATTCATTCAGTCAGACAAGTTGTAGAATTAATTGAAATCTCAAGACTGCCGTGACACTAATGTTCTCTTTAATCTGTCTACTCAGGAGTGACTTGGGATTGAATAATGAAGACGTACATGCGAGACAGAGACGGCGCGAGATGAGGAAGAGGAAAAAAAAACGAGAAGTGATAGTCGCTGAAGGAGCTTGTCAGTCTCGTCGCACACATGTGACCTAGATTCCCTTGATTCCCAGCTTGATGAATGTTTAATTATACTTGCAGCAGCTGAACTGGCACCAGGCGCTTTTTCAGTTAAAGGAGACGAGAGCGAATGTTTGGGGATTTGGGAAATGGAAAGTACATTTGGGAATTATGACCTTGCAAGTGTTAGAGAGACGGAGGACACAAAGATGTGGATCAATAATAGAATTTTAATTATAAGAAAATAACAATAACAAAACTAAAGAGCATATATACTAAACAAAGTTAAAACCAAAAAACCCAGTTTACAAGATGCAGGGTTCGCTGGCTGGTGAGGGATGATTCAGAACCCAGGAATCGAATCTGTAGTTCAAAGGTTTAATAAAGGTGATGATCAAAATTGCCATGGGCACATGTGCGCAGAACAGTGACGAATGTATGTGGCGCGACTGAGGTTCTCGAATCTTAAGGGGTTTAGGAACCAGCAGGAACTCATAAAAGGGGAAAAAGGGCATGCGAAAAGTGGCGATTCAAACCCGGGTTTCCCATGATGCTAGTTGCATGTCTACCGTTTGGCAAACTTCAAATGGTGAGCTTTCTGCAGAACACACACGGCACATGGACAGTCGGGTTTGACACAGATCTAGGCGTCAAATTCATACCTCCGGCCTCTTTACTGTACACCTTTCTATCTTCTAAAAGTACTCCGGAAAACTACCTTAAGGAAACTGAAGCCGAGACACAGGACTCCAGGTGCGGGTCATCAGACTCAATGAGCACTAATGGGATAATTTCCCTAAGGGGAAGTGCTCTGTAATACCAGCAACGCTGGACGTGGTGGGTACCACAACAGCAAGAGGTGGAAAAAATGTCAATGTCAGAGAGGTAAAATGATAGAGGGTCAGTAAAAAACAATATGAGAAAAACATTTGAGTAGACTGAGAAGTGTCAAATGTGAAAATGTTAAAGGAGGTTAACCTGGGAAGGGTTCCCAGTCCATAAGCATTATAAACTCACTCAATATCAGTCCACCAACTTATATCTGGAGATTAAAAACCAAAACATCTGAAGGAAACCAGAAAGGAAATGGAGCAAACGCCAAACATGTCCCACAAAGTAATTTGTCATGCTCTTTTCTATGTTCAGGTGGGTTTATCAGGTGGATTGGCTGGTTCAAGAGAAATGTTGCAATGAACACGGCAGCTCACAGCCAACCACAATTTTAATGTGTGTGTGTGCACATATGAACCCACTGCCCTTTCCTTCTTCCCCATAAAAGCATAGAGCAGAAAAGATGCGGGCATATCGAATAAACCCCCGCCACACAGTCACCATAGATACAGAAACGGGAAGATGAGCCTGTCACTATGGTTACCTGATCGGGGCGCACATGCAAACCTGATGGGGCAAAATGGAGGAACGAGAGAGTGACTGCCTTTCTCTCCCTGTGTGTGTGTGTGTGTGTGTGTGTGTGTGTGTGTGTGTGTGTAAATTTGAGGACAAGGGAAAATTACGTGAAAACTCCTTGGTCCCGGAAAACTTTCTGTATCAGTACAGGTTCCTATAGGCACTTATTTGTTTACCCTAATTTCAGAGGACATGCAGAAGGTGGAGTGGCTACCTGATGTAATTGGGGAATGAGGTCTAAGATGTATTTCTTATTCACACTGAACCCACAATAATCCTGACTAGAATGACACAGTTGCTAAAAATGAATGAATAGATAAATAACTGTAGCGTTTGTGGCTTGTCATTGCCTGTCTTTTAAGGCCAGTCAACTTCATCTGCCAATCACATTCCCCTATGTTGTGAAACTTTTTATAGCAAATTGGAACATGATACATTCCATTAATCCTCATATATAAGCAGATAGTACTGACCACTACAAAATAATTAAATTATAAATTGTAAATTTAATAATGAGCTAAAAATAGACCAGTCTGAACGTTTTTTTAATCCATTGAACACTTAATCCCCATTACTTCTGGATGAAATTGGATTAACATGTGCTATACTGCTTCAGGACTTCAGGTACTAATGGAATCTATAAATACAGGATGCATAAATCGTCAACAACAGAAATAGACTGTCAAGTCAGCTTGAAGGAAGTCGATTTGGTGGGTGTAGATGTGGAAGGCTCTCTCAACTTTTGGTATTAATTCAACCTTGCAGATCATGTACACACATACATGCTGATTGTCCTCCCCGGGGCCGGTGTGATCCTCCAGCATGACAATGAGACATGTCACATGGCTAGAAAGGTTCCACATTAGTTGAAAGAGCATGACCAATACATCTGAGTGCTACAATGACCTCCTAATTCCCTGACTTAAACCCAACTGAGTCTCTGTGGGATCACCTCAACTGTCATGTTCAATCCTCCAACACACACACTCCAGTAGCTGTGGGATGCACTGCATTGAGCATGGCTCCAGATTAATATGACAATTTACCTGGACCTTACTGATTCCTTCCTAGCCTGTCTAGCCACTGTCCTTGCTGCAGACTGTGGGTTATCTGAATTTCAGGTAGTGGTTATAATAATGTCATTAGACCGTGTAGATAAAAGTGAGGTTGTGTGTCCCTCTAAAGCTTTATCCAGACTTGATCCAAAATTAGACAATTAGCACCTAGAGGTCTTATACTCAAGGGCTCAAATATTCTGCTGTGGTGGGCTAACAAAGCGCCTATCAGGTGGAGGGGGGCATTGTGCCACGCCCGGTAAGAGCCTTTAATCAACCTACAGGTATATAGATTGCACAGAACTGTGTGGCCCATTACAATTCTGCAGAAGCGTTACACACATACACTTTTTGTTTTTATGATTTTAATAGCATTCTAAGGATTTTAATTCCCCTCCCCCACAACACACACACACACACACACACAAGCAGACAGAACCCAAATCATCCAATCAACCCTCCCTAGCCCACCGGTTGCCACAGTAACGGCCTGTGCGGTGCTAACGGTGGATTGGTTGCTGGGGGGACACGCTTTCCAATCAGGCATGTTACTGGGGTATAGCAAACCCCCTCCCCACCAATACCCACTCCCCACAATGCACACACACATGCACACACTGAGACAAATGGAGACATAATGAATTGTGTTTCTGAGTCTGTGTCTAAAAGAGAGCTGACATGGGGGAACAGGTCCTCTGCACTTTGCCTCTGTTGCACACTTTTAGGACCAGACAACACACACACACACACACACACACACACTTACATTGGTTCACACAGACAACAACAAAGAAGGGCATAGCGCCATCTACCTGCTCCACCAGACAGGCTTCCATAAATCACTCGTATATCTGACTAACATGACACGAACCTTTACCTTCTCATTAAATACGAATATATACGTAATATTTGCACCAACTATGATTGTTTTAATAATTAACAAGTTACTAACTGTGTGCAGTCAGTTGGAGCGCTGAATTAGATGGTTAAGAATGTTTTTTTTATCATTTAACTTGACTTGCACTTTCCTTTTCATGCTTATCAATGTGCTTATGATGGCTCCAGGCAAAAAAACAAACATGTAATGGACAGATCCGTTTATTACTAAGAATAAATTTATGATTGATGACAGATTTAGGAGACACACTATTTGCCCATCATCTTGCTAATAACTGCACAATTAGCTATCGGTTAATTCGTCACTCCACAAAACCCCTGTGTAACTGATAGCCTGATGAAAACATGGAAAGCGACAAGAAGCTACAGAAACTGTAGCCTGTTGAAAATGATAGAGAATAAAATTGCTTGGAGTAAATGTTGAAAAGAAGGACAATACCTGGGAAACCAGGACAGCTGGCAAACCTAGCCATTATATACGTACATACCCAATACAGCTCAAGGAGCAGCACAGTGTATAAATGACATGCAAGAAGGTGTCAAGTTTGTTTCCCAGGTGGAGCGGTACAGGCCATATTTGTGTGGAGTTTGCATGTTCTCCCAGTGTCTGTGGTGTGGGTTTCCTCCGACATTCCATAGACATGCAAGTGAGGTGAAGTGGAGATACAAAATTGTCCATGACTGTGCTTGACATTTGAACTGATGAATCTTGTCATGAATGTAAAACACGTTAAAATCCTAATAAGTAAATACATTGAAAATCCTTGTCATTCCTTCCTACCCCAACAGCAAAACCCAATATGAGATTTATATTTTAATACTTGGATTCTGCTAGCAATTTCATCCCAATATGACTTAGCTAAGTGTCAGCCTGAAGCCGTGGACATTTTCCCACCCAGTGATATGTTAGCCATTTTTATGCTAGCAAATGAGGCCAGAAGTCAAGCAATGTCTAATGAGCCATCTAATGCACAGAATTATGATACAATCAGTCAAGTCAGCTACAAGCAGATGTTGTAAAATGTTCTAGATTTTCTAATTCTAATACATTTCTGATATATTTCTGAGGACACAATCTCTGACCACAACAGATGGAGGCTATTTCTTTCCCTTTCTGGCACATTAAGCCGTTGCTAACCTAATCTGGAGACGAGACAGCCAGAAGTGTCAGTTTGTTTAATCAAATAGTGTGTAGCAACCAGAGTAATGACTCCAGCTTCCTAGTGCACTTAGGGGTATTCCCTCTCCTAGGAATGGAGCTGAGTGGACTGGGGTTGAAGAGAGAGAGAGAAGGAAAGAAAGAGAGTGAGAGAGAGTTAGAGAGAGAGAGAGTGAGAGAGAGCTTTTTAATGGCCTATAGTTCACTGAGTTTCTCTCAGCATGGGATGAAAGTGAGTAACTGAAGGGGTATTTGGGTAATTGAGTGAGGTAAAGCCCCCTGCATCATTTCACTAAGTACTGGAATGAGTGAATGAATGACCATATGAACAAAACAGTGCTTAAAGAACATTCAAAAGACATACAAAAAGTATTTTTTTAAAGATTTAATCCAGAGTGACAAAAGGTCAGAAAGGTACAAATGGGCAAATGTGGACTTGGTCCCGACCTTGCGTATGCATGGTATGTATTTCTTCTTGTATTTCTCGTGTCTGTGTGGGTTTCCTCTGAAAGTTCTGGTTTCAACCCACAGTCCAAATATGTGTGACTGAGGTGAATTGGAGATACAAACTTTTCCATGGTTGTGTTTGACATGAAAGACTTGAACTGATGAATATTGAGGAACTATTAGTTACCTGAAGGTAACTACACTGTAAACATTACAGTAAATTCTAATACGATAAATAAAAAATTCAGAGAATGCTTTTCCTCTTCAACACGAACAATGGTGTGCTTTGTGCCATATATGCCAATGCATGTCATTGAGCACTGTGATTACTTGTTTGCATAATTTGCTAGTTAGAAAGGTGGTTTGCTACTACACACTTTAAGGATTGTTGAAGGAGACACCTGTATTTGTGGTGGGGTATTTTTGTGCATCTCTCTCCCTGAAACTCCACCACTAGCAAAAAAGACATGGCCACCGACAGCACAATGTTCAGAGGGAGGATGTGGTAGTTGTCCATGGCCATGGAGAAGGGCAACAAAAACTTCTGGAAGTGAATTCATAATTAATAATGCTAGAATGAATGAATAACAGTAAGGTAAAAACTGAGGCTCAGACTTTCTCTCCCTCCAGATGTGAGGATGACGTATTGTGTTTGGACATGGAAAAAGAGAGGGACTCATGGGAGAGGGTGGAGATATCAAAAAAGAAATCGATAAAGACAGTTTAGTCCCATCTGTACAACTTGTAAGGGCTATGTGGGCAAAAGTACAAGGACACCTGACTTGTTGCAGAAACAGCCTCCACTCTTCTGGAAAGAATTTCAGTTCAGTTCAGTTCATTTTCTTTAACCCCTTATCCTAATTAGGTCGGGGAGGGGTGCTGGAGCCTATCCCAGCTCTTCAACGGGTGCAAGGCACATGGTAACACCCTGGATGGGGCGCCAGTCCATTGCAGATACCTACAGGACAACTCAGTGTCTCCAATCAACCTGGTAGCATGTCTTTGGACTGTGGGAGGAAACCGGAGAACCTGGAGGAATCCCACGCGGACACGGGGAGAACATGTAAACTCAGAAAGGACCTAGATAGCCCCACCCGGGGATCGAACCCAGGACCTTCTCGCTGTGAGGCGGCAGTGCTACCCACTAAGCCACCGTGCCGCCCAGAGAGAATTTCCATTAGGTTATGGAAACCAATTTGTCCACAAGTTTGTTGGACATATTATTTTAAAAACATTGAGTGTTGGAGTTGGTGGCTATATCAGCTTCCACTCCTCTGTGAAGACTTCCCTCTGAGGAACAATTAAAAACCACCTACGGTAAAGACCAAATGTTTAAACAAAGTTATAAGAACTATGTAAACTGTATGGGAAAAAGTACAAAGACAACTGACTTGTGGCAGGAACCGCCTCAACTTGTCTGGGAAGACTTTCCACAACAGAACAAATTGAACCCACTTATAGTTTAGGCTAAGCTAAGTAGTTTACAGTTATGGGGCATGTATATACTGGTAGTCTTGGATATTGAATTGTGTTTAAACTTGAGGTATAACTTTAGTCCCTTATTTACAGAAAACCTGGGCATTATTGTCTACTTATTTGTGAAAACAAAATATTGTTGTCTGAAGGAAACTAGGAAGCGCTGCGTTGGACTGGCACCCACGTCCAAGGTGTTACCATGTGTCTTGCACCCGTTGAAGTGGGATTGGCTCCAGCACCCCTACCCAACCCTAACTAGGATAAGTGGTTTAAGAGAATGAATGATTTCTTTAAATGAAAAGTTAAAGGAAGGAAAGGAAGACCATAAGTGAAGTGAAAGAGATAAGGGCTGAGATCCTTTAGCTTTGTTGCATTGAACATGGAGGCAGAGCTGCAGAAACGACAAGAAGAAAGACAGATTGATTGAATCGGCAATACCGTGAAAAGGGAAATCCGATTGTGTGGGTGAAAAAGAAACTTCAGCAGTTTATTCTTTTTCTTAGTTAGCCAATGGCCTCAGGTGACTCACACTCCTTATTAAACAGCTCCATATGGCTGAGCATGAGAAAAAATGAAAGATTGAGACCAGATGACATGAGGAAAACAGCTGGAAGATTTCATCACCTCAATCTAAGAGCAGGGGGAGGAAAGGAACCTAGGGGGAAAGTGTAATGTATTTAGCAGGCGTGTCCAAGCTATGGGATTTTTAGATTTCCTTGGTGGATTTTGGGTACTGTATTTTGAGAAAGAATGCAATGGCTCCTGTGTGAGGTTCCCGGACATATAAAGTCTCTTGTGTCTCTTGTGGCTATAACAGTCTCCACTCTTCCGGGAAAAACTTTACGGAAATGAAAATGGTTTACAGTACAACTGATTGCAATGAGGCGGAAACACGCAGACTACTTAATTACTCCGAGAAGTTGTCCTTTCTCCTACACCAAGAGACAGATTATCTGTAAGTAAACAGGGCCCCACTAAGGTATTTTGGGGATGGGGTTAAATTCCCCACCACAACTCAAATAGAAGTTATAAATGAGAGTATAGGGATAACACAAAGATAGTTCGGGATGTGGTTAAATTGTCTATGACTTCTCTATTACTTCAGATAATATAGTCTGTGTTTCCACCAACAAGGAGACAAACAGCTTAAAATCCTGAGGGAGCCCATACAGCATGAAGTTCCTGGGTTCAATTCCTAGGTGTAACAGTACTGGTCCATTCTATGTGGAGTCTGCATGTTCTTCCCGTTTCTGCTATGTGTCCTCTGGGTGGTTAGGGTTCCTCCTACATTCCAAAAACAAATAAGTGGGGTGAACTGGTACAAATTGTCCTAAAAAAACATGTAACCAGTAATTGCCTGTGCTGTCATAAGTGTGACTAAAGTGTGTAAACCATCATGTTAAAGTCCTAATGAAATAACAAGGACAAAGAAAAAAGAAAACAAGAGCAGAGGCCTTTCGGTCTGAGTGATGTAAAGCTCATATTTTTTGGGTAGTCAAGCATTTTCTAATGACAGACCTGTTTTTGATGTTCTTGGATCACTGACCAGCTTTACAAAATTTCTACCACCACAGGATGACAGGTTGAGAATTGTTTTGAGACGAATGTTCCAATTCTTTTAATTTATTGTTTGCTGCTCAAGCCTAGTTCACACTACATGACTTTAGCTCCAATTGGGCTTGATATGCCGGCCTGGTCATAATTTCATGCCTCATAAGTTTATGATCTGATTTGTGAAGTCTGTATGAGTACTATTATTCATTTATGAGAGATTATTTTGTTTTAAGTGCAGGGTGGCCCAATGGGTTGCATTGTCGCGTCATTGCAAGAAGCTTCTGGTTTAGATCCACAAATGGATCTGTCCAGGTTCTCCTGGTGTCTGTGTGGGTTGCTTCCAAGAGCTCCGGATTCTTCCCACAGTCCAAAAACATGTAGTTAGGTTAACTGGATATACTGAATTGCCTTATAGGCCACTGGGATGCATAAACCAGTGCAATGTAGTGCACGTCCAAAGCTCGGATACATAGGGTGGGCTGTGTCACAACTGGCATAAAAACTATGCCAAATTAATAATGTTCTGCTGTGGCATTCCCCAACTCGAGCCACTGAAAAACTCACATAATTTATATAATTTTTATAATTCAAGGGACCTTTACAATGTTGTAAATTATGGACCATTTTCTCTTGTC
>JAYDZG010000039.1:8527047-8540119 GCA_034509265.1 Microcambeva bendego
AAATAAATCTACATCACACATGCAATTTAAGTTTAAACTTTCTTTCAAGTTTCAGTTTGTGCTTGTGTATCCAGCTTTACCATAAAGTGATCGATGAATGTGAGTGTGATTGATAAAGATGGTAGAATTCTTACGACATAAACTTCTGAATATTTTTTTTAATAATTAACTGCATATTTTGTTCACAGTTATCAGAACTGTGTGATTGACTGTTTTTTAAAATGATAAATAAAATTAATCTTGAGAAGAATTAAGTTCGCCTTGGTGGTCCATCTCTCCGCAACAGTCCTAGAAACTAATGTGGCATCTTGGAAAATGTTATTGCCCTCCCCTGCTCTAAACCATCAATAACATTAAGATAAGCTATACCCTGTAAGCTAACACATATGCTTACACTACTAACACACTAAGCTATGATATACGACACGATTCATTAAGCCTGACTAATAAGCTAGAAACAAGAAAATTAAAACCAATAAATAAAGATTCGTGACAATATACATGAAGTATGATACACGTACATTAGTCTCAAAGAAGTTTCTAAAACATACCCACCAACATTACCATCAAAGCCATGAACAGAATCAGTATCTTCCTTAAAAGTCTTGAGTATTTACCCGGCCATGAGGTTCAGCTGTGGATCATTAGCTACTGTCCAATAAGCATTAAGAGTGTCAGCTTCTACTATAAACAAAGCTTTCATACTTAATCATGAGCACCTGGAAGCAGGGGCGTGGCACAAACTTTGGCTCAGGGTGCACAGACAGGCTAGGTTCATGACATAAACACACTGAATATATTCTCAATTTGTAATTGAAATTATTGTTATGATTATGCTTTGCGCAGAGGTGCGTTGATCTGTCAACCAGGGTTCTTGCACAGCATTTGAAGACCCCATCCCCATAGTCTGGCCATTTATCCCACCCAGCAGACAAGGTGGCGAATTGTGCCGACTAAATGGCACCCAGCTGGCAGGTAGCAGAGCCAAAATTCGAACCAGTGCCACCTGAGTTAATTTAATGTTGTTGTTTTTTTCTTTTTTTTCCCACTACAGCCGAAATGTGCTTAGGTGGTGCAGTGGTAATTTACACTACACCAATAATGCTGGGATCTAGGGTTAGTATCCCTAGAGGGGCTATTAGCTGGCCGGGCATCTGCTTACAGACAAATTGGTTATATCTGGAGGGATGGATGGGTGGCTAAGGTCCTGCTATGCAATAGCAGTGTTGTGTGTGGTAAAACATGAACTTACAATGAAAATGCAATACTGCAGAAATGTTAACGGGAACACTACAATTAATTACTGTTGACCTAAAGATAATATTCACTCAATTTATGGACATTAATCTATGTGTTTATTTAATGAAAACTTTTTCCCACACTAGGTGTGATTGCTCTCTTCTGTCGTCAGTATGATATAATCAAGGACAATGAACCGAACAATAATAAAGATAAAGCCAAGAATTCATCAGAGTGCAGTACCCCTGAGCACCCATCAGGAGGGCTGTTACGGAGCAAGGTGTAACCGCAGTGTTTCATTTGCCGACATCTCAAAGGATTAAGAGCAGGTAAATGGCACTGAGAGGATTGAGTTAAAGTGTGTCATGTCAAGTCGCTTTTTGCAGACTAGAACCTACAAGCCTTGTCATAACACTGCTTTCATGTCAGTGTCCACTTATGGGCACTTGGTGTCTCAAAAGTTTTTACCTTTTTATTTGTTAAAATTGTGCCCATAGGTCCGGAAACCCTTAGTCTCTGACAAGAAAAAATCAGTACCCATGGTTTAATAATCCATACTTGAAATCCATGAATTGTAAACTGTACCCCCCAATTTTGTAAAACTGTACTCAGATTTGTAATATTTGAGTAGATACCCCTGCACTAGAGTATTTTTCTTTTTAAAATTCTATTGTTTGCGTGGTGGTTATATCAGACAAATGATAATAAATATATAAGCAAAATTAAATATATAAAAAGATATTAGGGTATTATACATACTGTATGTATGTGGTCATGGATGCACTGAAGAAACACACAAAAACACAGTAGTGAACACTAGGGGCATTGATCAGATGTGCCCAGAGCGGTGTGCAGCCCTAGCCACGGTGCCCGGGGAGCAGTTAGAGGTTTGGTGCCTTGCTCAAGGGCACTTCAGTCATGACTTGTCGGCTATGGGAATCAAACCTCAACATTCTGATCACAAGCCCAGTTCTATCACCTCCATTTCTGGAAACAACAATTTGGTATCTCAAGTTAACATCATTTGCATGTCTTTGGACTGTGTGATGAAACCAGAGAACCTGGAGTAAACCCACACAGACACAGGGAGAACATACAAATAACCTATACCTCACTGTGATAGGGTATCATAGGTCCTGTTATGGATTAACACCTTAAGAATGTATTAGAATTTCCTCTCCTCATATATTTGCATAATTAATTCACTCAGTTTCTCATATTGTGTCATTATGCAGCCTCTCAAGAACAGTCGAGTGCCATCTGTACCCAATATCCTGGTGTTACAGGACCCATTTCTCCACCAGAGAACAAAGACTTGAATGTAATGACAGCATGCATTGGTTCATCTGGGACCAGCCACTCAAGCATCCATCTGATTCAGGAATCAAAGCTACTGACCAGATTGAACGTTCAGAGATGAGAATAGACCAACACAAGAACTACCATAAATCCTCAGAGTTAAAGATGGATAGCTACGAGCTGGGATGCTCAGCCTGAGAACCACAGAGGGATGTAGGATGATCCATGTCCATGTCAGTAAATTTACAAAGACATGGGTGATTGTACTCTGGAGCTATGCAGAGTCCACAGGCCAGCGTCTTTTTCAGCAAGAATCCATCCTTGCAGTTCAAGTACACCAACACATGCCTATTGTCTTCCCTAGGGTGGATATCATCACAGCTAGAAATGTGTGACATTCCCTGGAAAAGCATGACTAACACTTCCAAGTACTAGCCTGGCCCCCTAATTCCCCAGACTTGAACCCAACTGAGCATCTGTGGGAACACCTTGATCACTGTGCTCACGCAATGGATCACCTCATGCATCCTTACAGCAGCTGCAGGATGCACTGCAGTCAGAATGGCTCCAAAGTGTATTATTTAAATAGCAGGTTACTTACTCAAACCACAAAAATGTTGCCAGATATTGGTCGGTGATTATCCTCAATGTAAAGAAATTCGGACAGCAACTAAAACCCAAGAGTGGCTGCTACATTTGACTCTAATGAATGAGCACCAACAACGTGTTGTACAAATTAGAAATTACATGTCAATTTGAAACAGTATGAGCAGGTATGATGCATCATAATTAAGAACACTGCTGCTGTAAAATAATGTTGGATTACTTGCAACAGCAGCTAGGAGAAAGCTCATATTTTTTATTGACATATTTTCTAACAAACAGATCGTAACTGTCCATAGCTAACAATGGAACTCACACATGCACTAAATAACTACATTTATCATCAACATCAGATATCAGTAAGTATCTACCCATTAAATGTACACACTACTTCATATCTATAGGCTCCTTACCCATCATCAAGCAAATATATTTCATATCTGAAGGGTACATCTGGTCTGTTAAAGGACAATGTGATCAATTTAAGAGCTCTGACAATGTGCAATAATGAAAAGATGGATAATTAAAGACCTGGTGATAATGAAACACTGCTGAGGACGTCAAAGGACTAAAGGACATGCGCTCTTTCAAGGACGTCCACTATTCATTTACGCTAATTTCTCTCTTTTTCTTGGAGGAAAGGACCTCATCTCTAAACAAGGGCTGAAACTTTTTCATATTAGCAATAAACCAGGACTGGACCTCCTTCACTTGAAAACAGCAGAACTGTGTCACTTTATATGATGTTATTTACATTTCACTTTTATATGTGAGACTTTGAATCTCATCTGTTGTCTTTCTGTCATTTTTTCACTGTCTAGAAGCTTGTTACACTGGGAATGGCAAAAATGTTGGCATGATGTAACAGGTGATGCAATCTAGCTTCCCAATAAACTTGAGCTCTTATGATGAATTATTCAAAATGTAATGATTCAAAAAACAGCAAAACTCCAGACCTACTTATTAGCAGGTTTCACAATAGTCTCTCAAAAGGAGTTCTAGTTACAGTGGTCTTTCTAAAAAAAAGGGCTATCGACTGGTTAGGTGCCGGCAAGACATGACCAATGTTCAAGCAGTAAGATGGCTGAAAATGCCTAATTGGTTGGTGTCACACCTGTCAGTGTGCCCTTAATGTCGGCCCCAAGCCTGGATAGAAATAGCAGACCGCCAAGTGGACAAAATCTTAGAAGTTTCTGATTTCTTCACTTTAACAGAAAGCATGGTACCAAATAAAGGTTAGACAACAATATCAAAATATAATCCAAAGAATAAGACTTAATAATTCTTAATACAATGAATAGTACTTAATTAGACTGAGAGAGTTTATAGTCCGGATTTAGTGCCACTTCATTTTTTAGCCCATATAAAATGGATACATGCTAAATCAATACATTTTTGCCTGATGGGTAAGTAATTAAGCTGGTCTAGTCATTAAAAGTACTAAATGTCACTGTCAGGTGTCTGCTTACTTTTGCCCATATAGTATACAGATATTTGACATTACTGAAATTGTCCAACTTTTATTTTTACATTTTACTGTATAATATTGGCTAGTTGATGAGTTAGTTGTTTGTTTGATGTATGTACAGTAGAAACTGAACTTGTTCTTCTTAATAACAATTTGGATTTTTGCTGTTGGATGGGAATTTGTACACATACAGCTGTTTATTCCTTCACTGTGAAGCAGAATTATTTATATGTACATAATAAAGTTAATGCAGGAATATGTGAAACTGCCACTTTGCATGTTTGAATTTTCATGAGGAAACAAAAAGAGAATTCATTCAGTGAATAAAAAGTAAATAATTATTTTACACAACGCTGTGCTGTTTTGTTTACAAGAAATGCAGTAATGTAAGAACACATCCAGTAATTCAGCCAAAAGATTGTGAGAATTTGGTCCTAGTCGATGTATTTTAGCCAGATGTGTTAGCAGGTGACTGAACCCCTTCTTTCCCATAAAGAAGACTGAAGGCTGTTATAGCTGCAAAACGATGGGGTTGTTCCAGTTGGCCTGTGTGGTCATTATATTTAAATAAAAAAGTGTGCACAAGGATGTGATGTTTTTTTTATTTTATTTTTTTTAACATTTATACATATTAAATCAACACATTTGAAAACTTTCTGCCGATACAAAAACGAAGCCTTCATGTTTTTCTTTTGCAATATGAACTGAAAAATTAGATTTAGTTTCTAATAAGTCACTGATCATTTGTTTAATAGTATACTTTACATTTTGGCACCTAAATTAAATTAAAGTTCTAATTTAAATTTAAATTCATCAAACATTCTTATACATTTGTGCTGTATTTTCATATTTGCACCAGAAAGGATCCAAATCCCAGAAGCTTACATACTGCAATTTTAACAATAAATGAAAAACAATGTTGACTATTCGGTTTTGTCATTTTCAGTGATGTAATTTTAGTGATGTAAACGCCCACTGATCAAATAATCACTGAGCAATTCAATTCAGCATTACCATTTTAATCATCTGCAAAAACGAGCAGATCTTTGCGATGTTTTTAATAATTAATGGATTCGTCTTGCTTTTTTAGTCTTTCTGCGTTTATATGGGGCTCTCAGACAGCGGGCCTCACACTCCTCCTGAGTATCGAATCTGTTCTCATTGCCCTTACATCCTCCATACCAGAAGAGCGTGCACTCATGTGTGGTTGAATTGTAGTACCACTTCAACATGAAATTATAGCAGGTCCCCAAATCCTGAGCAAGCTGGCAAACATCTGTGTAAAAAAACATCAATAAAAAAAATCAGTCAGAATGCAGGGATGTGAATAAGTTATTACACCCTAGATGACCCATTTAACCAGTGTAACATTCTTCAATAACCCTTGTGCACCCATGACCCTGTGTACCACTGCTCCTTCCTTGGACCACTTTTAATACATATTAACTACTGTAGACTGTGAACACCCCACGAGAGCTTCCATTTTAAAGATGATCTGGTTTAATGATCCCAGTATCTTCAGTATTGGACATCAGCATTTGTTCTTCAGTCCCAACCTTTTTGCACCACGGACCAGTTTCATATAAGATGGAGGATGGAGGATTTAAAACTGAATAACTATAGAATGTAACTGAAATGAGATGCTGCTTCTACCCAGTGGAGATAGAAGACAATAACTCTTGTAATTGCTCTTGTAGCCTTCTTTATTTATGTATTATTGCTGTGCTGCCCAGTAATAAATGACTCATGAACCAGTATCAGTCCACAACCCAGTACACCCCAGCAGCCTAACAGTGCTGTGTGCAATCTAATCTCTTGGTAAAATTCCTGTGTGTATGTTTTTGTGTGTTACCTTGGGGTTTATCCGGTTCATCCTTTAGTTCAGGATCAGTTGCTGTTAAAAGAGCACATCAAACATAAAATAATATCTAATGACTTAATAAAACTATCAGGTCACGATATTATTTGACTCCAACTCACCCAGATCTCCACATGTCTCAAAGCACTCAGTTTCTGTCATGAACCGATTGTCGTTTCCACCACAGCCACCATACCAGAACTGTGTGCATTTCTTGGTGTTTCGATCAAAATACCACCGTTGTTTGTAAGCGGAACACACGGCTCCCATGTCTTTATCCAGTAAACACTTCACTGAAATTGAAACGGACAAAAGGTTAGAAAGAATTTAAACCATTAGCGTAGGGGTAGAAAAGCACCTGTTGGGACCATGTCAAAGATATATTCAGTGTCTCCAATTAACCTGGCTGCAAGTTTTTATTGTGAGTGGAAACCAAAGCTCCCAAAGGAAACCCAACATACACATGGACAATATGCAAACTCCACATGGAAAGGATCTCCCTGCCTGGGGATAAAACCCAGGTCCTTGTTGTGAGGTGACAGTGCTACCCACTGATAATTTGAAATACATTTACCAATAAATTTGATGAAAAAAATAAATAAAAGTAAATACCTTTAGATTGAGCTACTCTACTTTGTTGCACAGCATCTTTGTCCTTCTTCTCTGTGATCTCTGATTGGATGTCCTCTGTAATCTCTGATTGGATGCCCTTCTTCTCAGTGATCTCTGATTGGATGTCCTTCTTCTCAGTGATCTCTGATTGGCTGTCCTTCTTCTCAGTTATCTCTGATTGGCTGTCCTTATTCTCAGTGATCTCTGATTGGCTGTCCTTCTTCTCAGTTAGCTCTGATTCGACGTCCTTCTTCTCAGTTAGCTCTGATTGACTGTCTTTTTTCTTAGTGGACTGACTGTTCTTCTCCTTGGCCTCTGCCTGAACGTCCTTTCTCTCTGTGACCCCTGACCGAATGATCTTCAGTACTGTCTCTTCGTTCCAAGGTTCATCCCTATATGCATTCTCATTAAAGTTACTAAATTCATCTGTGTACAAATCCAAATATGTGTCAGTGGGGTTAGCATCTGTATTGACTTCCGGATACACAGGGTACTCATCTGTAAACGTTTCTGTCGGCGCTGAGGTGAACTCTTCTGGTTCAGGAAAAGCATCAGTTGTGGGCTCTGGAGGTAAGTGAACCACTTCAGTTGGAGAAATGATAGGTTTGTCAAATCTAATAGAGAAAAGAGAAAAAAGCACACTTGAACCAATTTATAAAAAAAACATGCTGGGTAAAAGATGAAGAAATAGAAGCTCAGTTGAATCGTTCTGTGGTGTAGAATCTTTTCCAATGTTGACTCGTATTAGCTCTTTAGCTATCTAAAAATAACTTAAATAAATTAAAATAATTCAAACCAAAGTGACAGTACCACTTACTGTGCTGGCGTGCCACCCCTTACATTTGCGACTAAATACAGTCCAAGCAATTGGGTTCAACTAGTTCCCAACTAAGGCAACCTTGCAGAGGTGGTCTTGAACCAGAGACTTCCAAGTGGTCTTGAGCTTGTCTAGTACATTAACCACTGAGCAAACACTGGCTTAGATTTCTTGATACCCCCTTTGACATTCATTACATATTCATGTTCTTTTTTCACTAGTGAAACTAGTGCTGGATTCTGATATGAAGCTGGATCACACCCTGACAGCAGGCAAAATAGACTTGTATCTAAGAAATTCAAAAGTGATCTTGGTACCATATCTTACCCTGGTGGAGAAAAGGTTGGATTCTGTGGAATCGGTCTGGGTTCAAAACTTCGGCACTCATCAATTTGAGATGAAGGTTTGGGGAAGAAATCTCCTGTTAGCAGATGAATAGAAACATTCAAAATAGCTTTTTGTTTAAAAAAGTATAGCCATGTTCATGCATCCAATACATTGATTGGCATATTTGGCTTCACAGTCTGGGGTAACCTTATACATTTCACCTCCCCAGATCACACCCTGGATTCTACTGGATAAATCTTGCAGCTGTCATATAAAGTCATGAAAAAAGAGACCACTTTAAATGGGTACGTGTTTGACCAAAATGACCATAAATTCTAAACTAAAATATACTGATAATTTTGCAGTAGTCTCTTAGTTTTTTCCAGTTACATGCATTTTTTGACATTTTAAATAACACAGAAACCAATGGACACACTTTTTTAGACATTTTGAACATGGAAAATTGATTCGATAGACAATTACTTCACACACAGGGTGTGTTTAAAAATCTAGTTAGCTGGCTTCCTGTCTTCTGACTACACCATAATTTATGCATCCTAGTGGCTAGTTACCAATTTAGTGTCTCCAGTTAACCTGGCTGACACTGGAGCTCCTGGAAGAAACCCATACAGACACAGGTGTGTTGCTCCACATTCATCCACCATATTTGTTTGAAAAGTTGTGCTGCACTAAGGGTGACCATATTTTGGTTTTCAAAAAAGAGGACACTTGGAATAGAAAAAAATTACACCACACCGTTTTAAAATGTTTTGAATGATCTGAGTTCATAATGTTTTTACTCTGGATGGTTCTAAATGAGAGTAACATTCCTTATTTTAAATTTATCTCTTATTACTTTCCAAATAATTCTCGAAAAAGACCATGTCCGGTAATTCAGGATAATTTTGATCATGTTTAAACCAGTAAAGTGCTTGACATACCAGCAAGATCTGGCTTACAACCACTTTGTGGCGACACTTCTGTCCAATGTCAATGTAGAAGTTTCACAAGCTTTAATCTTTTTTTTTAAATTATTTGATTTGATCTGTCAAATCAGTACCATCAAGCTGCTACTCTTTAAGCTGTTGCTGTGGTGACTGAGTGAGTGTGTGGGTGTGTGTGTGTGTGTGTTGGGCGTGTTTATGGCCGACTAATGATGGATTGCAAGAAGAGAGAAATTTTTAATCATCGCAAAGCCCCAAACGAATGTAGACAACCCAAATTGCTAAAGCTTAGCATTGTTAGCAAGTTAGATTGAGGGGTGTCTTACTTGTGAGCATTCGTAGGAAGGCCCGGATAAACTTCTGTGCATACTGAAGGTCTCTCACGCCCAGCTGTCCCAGTTGGACAAGGTGTTGCTCTACTGGTGAGGTTGTCAATCTTTCTGTCGGTTCCCAGCTTAGTTTTTCGCCCACAGTCAGAGTGAACATCACTACATCATTACACTGGCAGAGCTTGGAGACATAGTCCAGCTCTTTTTTGTCAATGAACCTCGCCGTTTCCTCACTCATAACGTTCATCACCAATTGCTTCTTCCGCCGTGCCTCTGATTTCAGGAGAACGTTATTCACCATCCACTCCAAGGAAGAATCAAGCCGTGAAGAACCACCAGCTTGCTTCATTTTTTCAGAAATTTCAATCTTCATCACTTCACGGTTCCTGAACGTACCGAGCCCAATGATGTTCTTAATGTGGAAATTGGGGTACACAGAACTCTGCTGGTAAACTCCAATTCGGGCTTTTCCATCCTCTCTGTTTGGTTCCCTGCTTATTTCTACAATATCCAGGAGAGACCTCAAAAGCTCTTTGGTTCCGGAGTACTGATCAGCCTGAAGGTCCCAAGAGGCATCCATCATAACAGTTAGGTCTACGTCAACAACTTCAGGTTCAGGATTTAGGATCACACCACATGTCTTGTCCGGGTTACAATGATCTACACACACACACACACAAACACACACACATAATTTCAAATTTACATTTTACAATTACAGCATTTATCAGGTGCCTTTAGTTACAGTATACAGTATGAGCAATGAGGTTCAAGGGCCTAAAAGCAGCAACCTAGAAGTGGTGAGTGGTGGTCAAATACTCTTAGCCATATATGGTATGAGTGTTGTTTCTTTAAACACTGATTTACCAAAGCAGATGACACATTCTTTAATCCGATTGGCTCGTTGTGGTTCAACAATCAAATAGCTCCTGGTTTCATCAGCCTGGAAAAAACAAATAATTTTTCTTATTGCAATGACAGTTTTAACAGAGAGCTTCTCATTTCCCCAAATTCCTAATCCATCTTCCTACCTCGAAGGCACGACGGATTTCTGGAGCATTGTTAAAAGCAATGACTCCCAGATTAATATCTGAGGCCTTGAGCTCGAGAATGGCGGTGTTGATTGCCGAGACGTCCTGCGATGGTCCGTTTGTCAGGAAAACCGCCACTTTCCTGATCAGCTTGGTATCTCGAACACGCTTAAACATATTCTGAGCAACATAGCGCATTGCCAGGCCCATGTTGCGTCTGTTCCTGCTTCTCAGGAGGGGGATTCCTTTGACAGCCTCAAGGAGCTGACTCTTCTTACGGTGGTCCGTGAAGCGGATCAGATAGTTGGTGTCGCTGTTGTAGGAGACGACAGAAACTCGAGCGCCGAATGGACAGTTAGTCTCAGCGATATCGAGGCTCTCTAGAAGTGAGACGGCTGAAGAACGAATCCTCTCAAATACTGGTGGAGTAACATCTGCGGACATGTCCAGAGCAACCACCAGCTCTGTCGGGTAGCCTGGACACTTGCTCTGACCTAAAAACAATCAATCACTCTCAATCACAAGTATTAAATGGGTTAGTATGTAAAGTGAAGAGAAAACAAGCTTTCATTCTGAAAGAAGTTGCTATTGTGTGAGAAGCCATGGCTTCTTTGGAAATAAATTGCTACTTTGCTACTTTTTAAATGCATTTTCTTCTCCTTTCCTCCTGATTTACTCCCAGTTTGTACCCACTTGCCATATGCTTGCTCACTACTGATTCTGACCGTCAGCAAGTTTTGTGTTTTCATGCATAAGTGTAGTTAGCCTATTTGAAGTGGTAGTGTTACACAGAAATAATGAATACTTGTTGCCCCCTACTTTAATTAGTAAGCATGCAATCAGATGGGTTAATAATAATTATAAAAAACAATCTGATTTTGTTTTCCTATAATTCTAATGAACTTTTTGACAGCTATGCTGAAATATGTGGACTGTAGACCTTACCTTGGCAGCAAACTGTTTAGAAATAAAACAAATGAAAGAATTAGAAATAACATTTTGTATTTCCATTTTATAAACCTTGCAATTCTTCAGAAATGTTTTATTTTTTTTGTTATTCATATTTCATTAAAACCAAATGTGATGCCCGACCAATACGTCTTCTCCAAATACAAGGCACCCACTCTGGGAGGGCAATGGGGACTTTTTTTTATTCATTTAATAAATGTACAGGCTACTTAACCAGGAATTCAAATGAATTGTCTTCTCTTTTTAAACTCTGTGTCAGGTATGCATCCAGTCAAGCCAGGCTAGTGGCACCACTGAGACTAAAAAGTGTAGCATGTCTTTTTTTAAAGAACACAAAACTAGTAACAATTACACCGTTAAGTTTATTAAATGAAAAACAGCCTTACCACAGGTTTCACGAATATAATTCACTAGCTCGCATCCCTACAGAATGAAAGGAAGGAAGCATAGAAAAACATGTAAACATACAGAACATTGTGTACCTGTGTTAGCATTAGCAAACTAACAAACCAAAACTTACAGTCTTTGTGCTCGGCCCTGGTGGCCCTTTAGGACCCTGAAAAGACAAACTATGTGTTATTTTACAAGAAGTTGAATTTGCTATGATTCATTTTCTAAATAAGGGTGAATTGCTTAGCTAAAGAAAACCAACAGAAGTGTTGTGGTCTTATAGAACACTTTGTAAATGACTATTTTAACAACACACTAGGCTAATATAGAACTGTTTAGCAAAAAAGACTCAATATACCATAAAGCAGAACCCTTCACATAAATAAATAAATAAATAAGCACATTTGTTGCTAATTCTGCTTTTGCTTTAAATGACAGCTTCAGTTAGATTAATTAATAATTGCGTCTGTTTTCTGCTTTCATTAAATAAAGGCGTGCTAGAGGAAAGAGTTTTGACTTTGGTCTGTTGGGATGTTCCAGTCAGCTAAGCAAGCCAATTAAATTGCTAATGGGAATACTAGCATATGAATAGAAAGTTTCATTCTTATCTAAGTTAGCATGTTAAAATGCGAATATGAAAGATTTCTGTGTGTATCAGGAAAAAATAAATACTCCAGTAAATGCTCCAGTAAATACTACATGCTTACCCTGTGTCCATTTTTCCCTTTATCTCCAGGATTCCCAGGTTCTCCATGTGATCCACTGTTCCCCTGTTTAGACAATTGATGTAATATGTTATTAAAATAAGATTGTGCATTGAAAATGCAAGTTACTTATTTACTAAATGAAACGTTACCGGCTGTCCTTTATACCCTTTGTGTCCTTCCCCTCCACTCGATCCTTTAGTGCCATCTTCACCCTTAGGGAAAATATATGTTTATAAAATAAATAATGTACACAATAAAGGAAAACAACCCTGTTTCTGTTTAATTTCATAGGATTTCATTGCAAAGATCTGTATTATATTTACCAAAATATGTCGCTTGTATTCTTATAATTATATATAATTCAATTAAATTTGAAAAATAAACATATTTATGAGCATGAACAATTATGTTTATATGTTCAGCATCCTGGAACCTGCAGGTGGTTTGTTTGTCTTTAAGTCTCTCTATAAATTATTCTC
>JAYDZG010000039.1:8596383-8610158 GCA_034509265.1 Microcambeva bendego
GTTTTTGATCTGAGTTTGTTTTACAGAATGAAATGTCTGAATGAGTGCTCTTCCAAGACTGGTGATTCCATACTTTTGGCCAGGGGTTGTATATAAAATTGTTCTAATTTGTCATATTTATTTATTTGTAGTTTACAGAAATATGGGGCTGTATTTTACACACATGTATGACAATTGTGTATGAGATCCAACACACAATCATTCAAAAAGATTTCTACGCCCTCACCACTCAGTTCACATTGAGAATGAATCTGTAGTTTCAGATTTATTTAGAGGTATTTAACACATGGACGAGGAAGTGTCAGGCTCATACCAGATCCACACATGGGCACGGTGCGTCAGGTTTGACCTCTAGTGCCTTAACATTGAAAAATGATACTTGACCTTTTGTTGATGCCTCTACCTGGATTGTCCAGGTGACCCAGCCGGGATCATTCTCAGGAGTTCCTCTTTCTCTCCATGATGTCACAATAGAAACATGTTTGAATGAAAACACTCTCGCATCTGTACAAGTGAGTATAGGGAGTGGTTGGAGCTGCTTTGCATTGACATCACGTGTAACCGAGCAACCGGGGAGTCAATTGTGGTTGTCTAGGCAACACTGGTTTCACCTTCAAATGTCCTGTTAGTCTCGACGTGTGTGTTTAAGTTATTGTAATATACTATTCTGTTCTGGTAAGTTCAAAAATCAGTGAAAATTTAAATGGTCCATGAGGGACTCAGGGACAAGAGTCCATGAGTGCATAACGTCACGGGTCCACCAGCACTGGTCTTAGAAATAGACTTAACTTGATTGAGGAGTCTCCATCACTGGCTAGATTATCCTTTTAATCACAATGTCAGCAGAATGAACTCCACCAAAACGCTCGTTAATGAAGACGGGTAAGTGGGGCACTTAGTGGACCCATTACGAGTAAGATTAGAATTTGAATCTCAGCCATCGACCAACCAAGCACCTACAAAGACACAATTGGCTTGGTCACTCAAGAAGGTTGACTGAAGAACTTGTGCTGGTGAATAATATACCATTCTGCTTTCTGTGAACCTATCCTGGGCAGGTGGGATAAAATAGCTGACTTCTACACACATGGATGGGTCTCCATGGTCAGGGAAATGCCATGGATGAAACAGAAGTGTGTAATTGGATACAAGTCGGTTATAGGAAAAAGGAAAATACATGAACACAAAATTGATATAATAATACAGGGGATTCTTTGGGAATATTGAGGGTGTAATATGTCAGTTCATTTTCTTTTATCACTTAACCTAATTAGGGTCGGGGAGGGGTGCTGGAGCCTATCCCAGCTATACAACGGGCGCAAGGCGCAAGGTAACACCCTGGATGGGCTGCAAGTCCATCGCAGGTACCTACAGGACAATTCAGTGTCTCCAGTCAACCTGGTAGCATGTCTTTGGACTGTCGGAGGAAACCGGAGTACCCGAAGGAAACCCACGCGAACACGGGGAGAACCTGCAAACTCCGCACAGTAAGGACCTAGATCGCCCCATTCGGGGATCGAACCCAGGACCTTGTCGCTGTGAGGCGACAGTGCTACACACTAAGCATCGTGCTACTTCTAAACTAATGCCAAACACAGCTCTGATCGAAGAATGAAGCTTACACTTATCCCCCCCCCCCCGACACGTGGGCAGCCGCCATATGCATTTTGTCACCTGAATCAGACGAGTACTATGCGGATCAATCAATCAGTCAGTCAAGATCACAGAGGAGTCACTATACAGGCCTTTCATCTTTACTGTGGCCGCTCAAGCTGGCTGGCAGAGGAGAGATTCGAGACAATGTATTCGAGACAGCTCCGGTGGGCTGGCGTCTTTTTTTTTTAAACACTGCACAACCTGAATGAAATTCAGTGCTAATACCTAAATGGAAAATTTGCAAGCCCATCCTGGCTAACTCGATGGCGTATGCACACTGACACTTGACATAACAGATCACTGTGCGATAAGGATCTTCAAATGACTTGTTTTGTTTTATTGTGATATTCATGTCCTGTTTTACACTGAATAATCAGTACATATTATATTAAACACAATCATGAGTAATTTTGTATCTCCAGTCCACCTCATCTGCACGTTTTTGACTGTAGGGAGAACATGCAAACTCGACACAGAAAAACCTCGCCCGGCCCGACTCGAGGATCGAACCCAGGACCCGCCGCACACAAAAACCAGACGATTCGTCGGAATGGAGGGTCACACGTTGTGAAAAATGGGCCGATAAATCAACGATGGACGGCAGGAACATCTACAGATGTGTATGTAATCCATCAAAACTGTTTGACCTTACACCATCCCCCCTTCCTCACGTCCCACCCCGTCAGTAAGTGGATGCTGGACAAGCGGACGTGCAGAGCGGGACAAGAGGAAAACCAGAAGGCTGACAGCTGAGGAAGCTCATGAAGAAAGAGAACTGATTATCGGAAAACTGTCACGCAGCCCCGACCATGATGAGCCACATCAAGGGTGAGGCACGTAAGAAACGTCTCAGCTTGCCACGGCTGTCCTGGGGTTTTAATTATTTCTGGAACTGAATGAAAACTAAAAAAAGGTTTCTTTTAAATCTATGTTCGCATGTTCTTTTACCTCAATCTGCAACATCAGATGGTCCAGTAAATACTAGAGGTGTCCACGATGCATTATGAGTCACGATACTGGGTTCGTGATTTATTTTTTAACAAAATGAAATCGAAGACAAATTATACCAACGTTTCCTTTTATTTCTCTTTAAAAAAAAAGAGTTATGATCATTTATGGTGCAAACAGTTTTAAATTAAGCCCAATTTTGCGATTGGTTTAATCAACCAGGTGAAGCGGATAGCATCAGCGCCCTCTACTGTTTAAAATGAATATCATTAGACATGAAATATCGATTTAATGTGAATCGATTCTTAACTGACTCGGTACATCGTTACATCCTTCGTGAATACAGGAGTGGCAAATGCGATCTGTGGCAGGAACCCTATCGGCCTTGCTGCTGGTCTGGCACAATCTCTTCGCATAATTAGTACAGATTCATTAGATTTTCATTTTAAAATAAATTTCCATCATCAGAAAGTAACTTTTGGACTTCTTGCCGTCCGCAGTGCCAGGTACTTTGTACCAGAACAACTACTGTTTGAGCTTTGAATCTTGGGACATGAAGTTGTATAATAATGTGCATAACATTATGACCACTGTTGCTCTTGTGGGGTGTTCTCAGTCTGAAGTGGTCAGTATACATCAAAAATGGTCCAAGGAAGGATCAGTGGCAAACCAGTGATCAAGGCTCATTGATGCACGTGGGGAGGGAAGGCTGGCCTCTTGGTCTGATCCGGCTACTTTAGCTCAAATTGCTAAAACATGTGATGGTTTTGATATTAAGGTGGCAGAATACACAGTTGCAGGGCTGTTATAGACTATCTGACTTCTCATTGCAATACGGGATCTCCGGGACTGGTCCAGGAAGCTGCATTAGTGGGGTGTGGGTCATATTAAGCGTAGCAAGGCTGTGTAGAAAGCCAACATTGGTAGGTGATAAGTAGTGGCCACTGAGTGGGTCTTTGTGATGTCTGGGTTGTGCGAACGTCAACAGATTCTCAATCGGTGACTGGAAGTGACCAGATTGAGAATTAAAGAGAATAAAACCTGTAAAAAACTTCCAGAAAACAGACCTGTGTGTAAACTTTGACTTCAGCTTTATAAACGCATCATTTCAACCTTAGTACATAATCCATGTATACATCAAACAGAAGGCATTTTCTATAAAACTGTCCTTTTCAAGGTTAATTCTTCATATCAAATAATACAGAAAATGATTCATCTTTTTTCCCCAAATGAAGTTTGAACCTGTCGACATTCTTATTTATTCTTACATTCTTATTCTGGTTCAGTTTTCTTTCCCTTGTGGTTTTATTTGTGTCTGAAGCATTTAAAGCCATGCAACCGCGCATGCTCACCAACGTTTGCGCCCGCTACGATAACATCGGACAACCTGGCGGCCAAATCTCGTCCCTCTGTGATGTCACGGCTGTTTTTTAAATGATCGGGATGTCCAGTCACTCACTTTTTAAACCACTTAGGCAATCAGGGACGGATGGGGGTGCTGGAGCCTATCCCAGCTTTTCTCAATGGGCGCAATGTTCACGGTAACACGCTGGACGGGGCGCCAGTCCATAGCAGGGCAGACACACACACACACACACACACACACACACACACACACACACAATCGGACGATTTCAGTGTCTCTCGTTAACCTGGTGGCATTTTTTGGACTATGAGAGGAAATGGAGCTTCAGGAGGAATCCCAACGAGACACAAGGAGTACGTGCGAACTCCACACGGTCTTGGTTCGAGGCGACAATGCAACCCTACAGGTCAGAGTGCAGGGTCGGCTTTGATACCTACAAGAGAGGGTCAAGGATCCGAGAGTGCCGGCTGGGAACCAGGATGTTCTTACTGATAATAAAGAGCCTTTATCACTTAACTCTTACCTTGACTCACGCTATCTGCACTGATAGGTTAGTGCAGGTTTAACGGAGAAGTGATAGGATCAGACTGTTCATGACGGGTTTGAGAACCAATACGGCAACAATATTTAATAATAATTTCTGGTCTAGGATCAGCGAGAAAGTGAAAACTCTGACCTTAAACCCTTTTTTTTTTAGTAAATGTGACTTTAAATCCAGGATTAATGGATCCATTTCACAGAAGGACGGATTTTGCTGTCGAGTCTCATCGGTTGGTGCTGGAAGATAACGGTTAGCGATTTAACCACGACCTAGCCCTTAATCTAGAGCTAGCTTTTACATAAAGAAAACAATTTGGTTTTGCCAGCTTTACAAACGTTTGAAATTTGTGCCCCGATCTGGTCCCCCTGAACTTCATTCATCAAGAGACGAAGCCACCTGCAGATTCCCTTCGATCGGACCCGACCAAGGCTTTGCAGCGATTCGATTGGCTACCCTGGTCGACGTGAAAGAACAGAGGTATATAACGTGCCTTGTATGACAGCTGAATGCTCTAAAACCCATAAATACTAAGCGAAAACTAAAACAAAGAAACACAATATTACTAAAATGACCTTTAAAATATGACGAATTTGATAATATCGCTTAAATAATCTAAAAACCTGAACAGATAACAAATAAAACCATCTAATTAGCGTTTTTGATTTACAGTGCTTGCAAAGAAAGACAAACTAATAATCCATCATTATTGTTTGGGAATATTTTTCCCCTCCTCGACCTGCACGCTTCATTTATCTGGGCTTACGACTGGCCCTACAGTGCACTGGTTGGTACCTATAGGTCAATTCAGTGTCTCCGAATTAACCTGGCTGCATGTTTTTGGACTACAGGAAGAAACTGGAGCTCAAAAAAGAAACATGCAAACTACCGCCAGGACTTTCTTACTATGAGGCGACAGTGCTACTCACTTCCTGCCTTATTAATGAATAAAATGATTACCAATTCATTAATAATATTTATTATGAATTAATAAATATTTCTTATTAATAATGAAAACTAATGGAAAGGTTTGATTTAAAAATCAGAAAAGCTATAAAAAGGACAGAAATAATAATTAAAACAATGATGATGGTGAAATCAGTACTATGGCTGAAATAAATTGTGTGTCTAAAAAAGATCATGATGGAGCAGAGAAGGATTTCATACATCCAGGACTCCATGTGATCTGACAAATCAAAGCTCAAAGATTCATGATTTAAATCTTCTTGAAGGTCTTACTGAGTCACCTGTACTTGGATGTAAAAGAAGTTCCTTGCGAGCACTGTAAAACAAATAGAGAAATTAAACAACAAAAAAAGGAAAGATGAGACGGAACGATGGAGAACATCACCGTGTCCATCACGCAGCTCTCCCAGAATGCATCACCAAGCAGGGTTGTGCATCCATCCCACAATTCCGAGGTCTACCGATCAGAGGACGGTACTACCTGATCCGACAGGGCCGGCGAACCCTTCAGTCTTTCTTCTCACTCTGCCCGTCTTTCCTTCTCTTCAGGCGCCGATGGCACGCCATCTCCATCAGCTCGACGCCGCCGGCGAGCTTCTGCTGCGCCACGAAGAAAACCAGCGCTGAGACAAAGTAAACCAGAACCGGCGTGTAGAGCCAGATGGCCAGGAAGGACAGGGCGATGAAGGCGTTCCAGTAGCACAGCGATGCGGCTTTGATCAGGGTCACCCTCAGCTCGCTCTTGCAGGGTGGCACCTGGGCTTCTTCCTTGTCGAAGCGCTGAGAGGTGTAGAAAGACCGGAGTCGTTCTTCTTTCTCCACCCAGCGCTCCTGGCACCAGGCCTGGAGGGCCGCGTTTTCTTGAGGTAGTGAGGAAACTGGGTAGCGGCGGACGTGGAAGTGGATCTGTCGTGGGAACGTGCCCGCCAGTAGGTGGCGCTCCGTCTGGGGGGCGGTGTGCGGGTAGGCCACGGTGATGTCGTGCAGAGCGTCTAAATTGTCACCTGTGAAAGGACAGGGCGCAGAGGCAAGCCTTTTAATTCAAGCTTTGGCTAACACGCTGGTGTGTCGATCGCAGACGAAGCTCATACAGACATGGAGAGAACATGTAAAACTCCACACAGAAAGACTGCACGGGGCTTCCTGATTTTGCAGACCTGAACCAAATGGAGAATGTGTCGGACCACCTCGATCGCTCCGATGTGTCCGTGCCATGGATCCTATCGATGCAGTCAGCATGGCTCCGGATACATGAGACGACCGACCTTGGGCTGCTGCACACGGTGGGTATTCTGGTTTAGGGATGTCACGATACCAGAAATGTATAAAGTCGGGAACCAATCCCACTAAAATTCCACGATTCTCGTCGATACCATGAAGAAAAAAAAAATAAAACCGTTAATACCTTGTTTTTTAGGGTAATAAAAATAAAACTACGTGGAAAAAAATAAGACACCACTTCAAATGTGTCCGTTTATTTCAGTAATATTTTATGGCGGTGTGTTTAGTTATATAATAGATTAAAACACTTGGTCAAACACAAACATTAAAATAAACTGATCATTTTGAAGTCGTCACTTATTTCTTTTCCACGACTGTATATTTTGATTTTAAACAAAACTATGTTGTGCCAATAAAAAAACCTTTATTTTGTTATAACGTTTATATTTATTACTATTGCTGTGCTACCTGAACGCCACCAGCATTTTACGCCATCCCGAGAAGGGCGCTGTTCCAAATCCTAGATGCCTTAGAAGCCTCCTACTAAGTCCCCTTCAAATATAAACGCTATATTCAGCACAGGACGAGTATCCAGACATAAAAAATGATTTCAATGTTAATAAATGCTTGTTTAATGTGTGTAAATGTGTATAAGTGGACGTAATTCCGAGCTCGTCGGTGAAGTTTGAGCGTTCGGGAGCCGTTTGTTGCTAACGCTGGTCCCATTGATTCGAATGGTACGTTGCTAATGCTAATGAAACGTGATGTAATCGCTACCTGGATGTATTAGCGAGGGGTCATGATAATGTGACTCAACTGTGTATTAATATTTAATATCGACTGCACATCACACTCTGACATGGTCACACGGGGTGCGTCAGTCTCATCCTGGAGGACGCTTTGTGAATTTGCATCTCCTTGCCGGTGGCTCGCTAAAAATAGAACGACGCTCATCATCCATGGTATATTACTGGCAGAGAGGCTCGGTGTATAAATATAGTCCAGAATGTCCACCACCACACTCACACACACAATCAAGGCTGTCACATGCTTCCTCAGAAGTGCATCTGAGAGCAAATGTGAGAAACCCTGGGGGGGGTAGGTCTGTCACATTGGTGTAAGAAGGTCCTGGGCTCAGTTCTCAGGTCAGCTGGAGCGCTCTAGGTCCTTTCTGTGTGGAGTTGTGGGTTCGGTTTCCCCCCACAGTCCAAAGACACGCAACCGAGGTGAACTGGAGCTTTCTACATGGGCAGCATTTTACGTCAGCTCCTGAAAGGTTTGGAAATCCTCAATAAAATAACAATGTATTGACCCCGAAGGAAATAGCAGAATGCTTTAATAGATGCTTAATATCCTCACTGCTAAGGTATCTTAAAATGTAAACAGTATATTCAGTGTAGAACGAGTGCGCATCGGAAGAATTAATGAGTAAGGTAATCCCAGAATTCAATGAGGCATGACTCTCACAAAAAAATTAAGAATTTTCAACTTGAACATTCATTTAGTGATAGGAGTTACGTCTTTTTGAGGGGAGCTGGATCTTTTAACTCCCTTCCTGTTCGAGGCTAGAACCCGCCTCTTTGTTCTTTTATTACTGGTGGGTGGGGGGTCTGTAATTAATAATATATAGAACATAAGTGGCCACTATCCAAAACCTTTCAGTGCAAAAGACAAACTGGTTGCTCTGGATCAAGTTTTTTTTTTAATCCTCTTTCGTGCTTGTTCGTTTCTGATTTAAAACATTAGCGCCACGGAGAAACATAATTAAACAAGTTTACGTCTCAATTATCAATTCCAGTGGGGCCTGAAAGCCTAGAAAGTTTGGGGACAACCGTGTTAGACGATGGCATGTTAAGAACCCTGACTAAGTAGACAGCTGCCTATGTAGATGGTTTTCAACCACACTCTATATTGACATTGATGACTTAAGAAGTAATGAATCGTTTAACCAGTAATTACCTGTCATGAATATAAACAAAGTGGGTCAAACATGCTGGGAAATTAATGATAAGTAATAATAGCATGAACTAGCTCATAAATTGGTCAGAAGTGTAAAACTTGGGCTGTGTCTGATGGGGTGGGATGGAGGATAAGCAAAGATCCTAGCCTCAGTGCCAGCCCCACCTTTGCGAAGTGTTTCTACGATGAAAGTGAAGCCAGTGGTGCGTGGATGGAGGACATATTGATACTTCTGGAGGCCATTCTTCACAGCAAACTCATCGCTCCTGGCACGAGTATTATCTATAGAGACAGAAGAACACACATTTAATACCCACATTGAATTGCAATGATTGAGACTAAGCTTTTAGACGGTGTTGGAAGTGCCAGCATCAAAGCACGGCACGGGTCAGCTCAACACAATCCCGACAGAAGAGATCAGATCTATAAATTCACGAACTCTCACAGAACTCACAGAAGAAATTGAGATCAAACAGACTGGATGACAATTTTGAAATCTTAAAAATCTGTGAGATCCCATGAGAAAATTTGTAGCTGAGTTGACACGACTCGAACCTCTAAGGCAGGGGTGTCAAACTGCACCCATAAAGTGTGCCTGCTGGTCCTTGTTCCAACCAACCCAGGATGTCACATGATCCACCACGTTGAGGAGGTTTGACACCCCTGAATGAGCTGGTCTCAGTTAGACAACTGATCATCTGACCTCCTGGAACAAAGACCTGCAACCACACGGCGCTTCTGGGTCCAGTTTGACACCCCTGCTCTAAAGCTTCTGCATTATGATGCATTATGTCAACCTTTCGGGCATCTAGAACTACCAAGACCATTCTGATCAACAAGGCATTTCTCTGTTTTGAGCTGCTTGGCGTCGTCCCTCACTGAAGGACAAATTAATATTTATATATCAGGTCACAAGTGAGTTCGATAGCAGTGCAGACTTCTCCAAAAAATATATTTACTGGCTTTTCTTTCATAATAAATAAATATGCTGTATATGTCCTAGAAAAGCGCTACTTTGCCAGTTTGGCAAGCTTAATAAACCTAACTAATGCCTACAATCACTCAAAAACTCTTTATAGGATGCATAGAATAAGTGGTGTCTAAACAATGAGCCTTTACACGGCCAATAAAAGCTCCTCAGGCCACATAAGTTTGAGCAGGGGGATGGATACAGCCCATAAGCAGGTGGTTCCCAAAACCTGCTCTAAAAACTATGGTTCTGAAAAACGTCTGGAGATCTGCAAAGAATACAAACGTGCAAAATCGTATTTCATCTCAAATGTATTTATTTTTGCTTTTAATTAAAGCAAAAGTATCTTTTATCTGATTACAAAAATAATCGATAGCTGCATCCCTCCTGGATTGAGATATACCAACACTACTCCGGATCAGAGAGACATTTTACTCTTGCTATATGCCGACCTCATGTTAATTACTTAGCATCGGATTTCTTATTATTTAATATGATTTCATCCATTTACCAGATGTCGTTTGAGGACAAGATACCTTATATAGGCATTGCCTGATGGCGTGATGGAGGACACACATGCGCACACACACACACACACACACACTATCGGTAATTAGATGAGGCGTTTGTGATCCCTTATGGGCTCCTACCGAGGGGATTAAGCGACTCTTTCCTTTAAACTCTGGAGAAAAAGGCAAGAGAGAGAGGCCAGTTAAGTCCACTAAAATGAAGATGTCAGTGTTGGACAGGTTTCAAAATCTCTTCTAAAGCCCCTTGTAATGACGGAATCGGACAGGCCGAGGCAGGCACGGCTGATGAACGACGATTTTTAAAGTGAGGCGTCATTAGAGTTCCAAAACTTCAATAAATTATTCATTTTTTTATTTACCGGGCACCTTGGTGCTTTGTCTAGGAATTAAGAAGTAGGTCTTCATTCACAGACATGATCCTGAGGAGTGTGGGTGGAATAAACCTCACGTGCATGTCTTTAGACTTGATATAAAAAAAGATGCATGAGTTTGTGTTCATGACTCACCAGTAAGGTCAGTGCCCTCAGGAAAAAGCAGCAATTGCAGTGGTTGCCTGATCTCGCAGAAGTACTCCAACATGTTAGCCATGTGACTCTGATCTTCCTCCCACTTCCTTTGGATGAAGATGAACGAAGCCACCTGCATCGCCCAGCCTAGACGCAACACACATAGTGAATGTGCTTAAATATTTAATCATGGTTTTAACAATTCATAGATGGTTTCTTCACGCCTTTCAAAACATTGTGGACTTCATAGTTTACATGTTTAAGGTAACTTTATAGCGTGTATTACCCCTAGTCCAGGGCTTATCTTCGCCTTGCATTGAGTGTTTTTGGGTGTCACTGCAGCCTCAGCAAGCATGACCAAGATGAAGCGGTTAGGAAAAATAGATAGATGTATGACTGTGTTGACTGTATCAGAAAGTTCAAGCACTATTGGTCTTTTGAAAGAGCAACATTAGGTGCTGATATAACTGTACTGTAAAATGTATTTGCACCCTTGAGCCACGTCAATACGATTAAAATAGTATTTAATAAAAAACAGACAATATAAAACAATTATTTTCACGTTTTGAAATCAGACAGAAGTTATTAAGGAATAACTGGACCTGTATTAAATATGAATTTTATTTATCTAACTTATAAATATAATAAAAATATCAATTACATTTCAAGTGGACTAATTAAATTAACCAATTCAGCTGATAACCGAACTCATTCCAAGCAGATCACAGCCCTTATAAATGTAAAGGGGGCAAATAGTTTTTCACATTATGCATGACTTTAATAATAAAAATAATAAAAAACGCTCACCCACCAAAACCAGGCACGCCTTTGAGAATGGCTTTGAGGCAGATCTTCTCCAGCCGAAGGTAGCTGTGTCTCAGCAGGCAGCACCACAGGAACATCCAGTCTAAACGTGTGCGATGGTTCATGATGATCACGCTGCGCTCACCAGGTATAAACCCATCGCCAGTGATGATCACCTTCACCCCGAAAACCACCTCCAAAAGAGCCTACAGGGGACAAAGACAACGGGTTTATTAAATACAGTGAACTACTGACAGCAGTTTAAACAATTCAGGTTAAAAAATGACTTATTTGTACTGTAGGCACCGAAAGTATGTGGACACATGCAGAGATTGTTGGACATACTGTTTGATATAGGGTTTGTTCCTCAATAGTATCTATAATGGTGTGTTCAGTTCAAAGGCAGAGATGACGGACCTTCAAGATCTCATGACGGACCTTCAAGATAACCCTGATTCAGCCATCGGGCTGAATCACCAATATTAAAATCAGAATACAGTATAGATGTTTCATGCATACGTCCCACCCAGAGCTCCATTGTACACTGGGAGTCATGCTAAGCTTGATCTTAATCCTGACAGAATTCTTTCTTTGCATATATGAGCCATGGTATGGGGGCCCTGGAGCAGATATGGTTAAATGCTTTGCTCAAGGGTCCAATAGTGGATGCATGGCAAAGCTGATAGTCCCAAACTCCACCGACTAGGCTACCAATGTGTCACTAAAATCCATTCGGACTTAGTCGATGGATATTAATACAAGTACTTCAATCATTCAGACGATAAGACATCTGCAAAGACAAATGTCACAAACTTCAGACTATATATTTGACATTGACATTCCAACTTCAAGAAGCTATGATGTATAGCGATGTATGAAAGCTTGGCCCAGGTTTTTTGAGATGCTAAAACAATTTGGAGTTGTGGTACTTGAGGTTAAGCTTTTACTTCTTTACTTGTTTATTTTAAAAATACACTTTGCACTGGCACCGAAACTACATTTTTGTCACCTTCTAGTCTCAAGATTACCAACACACCTATAAACAAGATCTGAACTCGGTCATTTTGATGATTATTCACAAGCATCTGTGGTCATCCAGAGCAACTGCATTGTGACAAGGCAGGCGAGGCTCCCAAACGGAATTCCTTACGAGCCAAGGGGTCATTGGGTTTCTAAAATTACAGCTTGTGTTTGAACAGGAAGCGCTCGTCCTGAAAAGCCAAGTCTGCAACCCACGACCAGATTTACGGGTTCCTCTTCGTAAGGGAATGTTGAGTAAACAAGAGAAGCTCGATTTGTGTGTTAAACATGTTATACATTGAGCTTCACCATGCAGGCTTGACATATTTAGGTAACATCGGAGGAACGGAAGTTCTGGTCAACTGAAGATACAAAAGTATCCGTGACTGTGTTTGATATAAACATGTGTATGGATGAAACCTGTAATGAGTAACTTCAGTGTGTCGGTCATGAATGTAACCAAAAGTTTAAATACTTCATGTTAAAATGCTGAAAAATCCAAATCACTCAATGGTGCGAACTCTGGAGTAATTTACTTCTGCACTACCCTAAACTCATTAGCACTCGTGGGATAATCCACTAGCACACCAGCAGTAAGAGTTTGAACTTCAGCTCTTGTATTAGTTGGCTGGACACCATCTAATCGGCATCTAGTCTGCTAGGGTGGGAAATGATTGGATTAAACAGAGGGGTTGGGCTGTATAAAGACCTTAGTTGCCCAAGGTGCCTGTACATACGTTGAAGAGCACACAGGTCGGTCAGTTTTTATGCAAATTCACAGACATGTGGGTGAACAGGACGAGACACAGTGTCAGTCAAAATACCTTTGCTAATTTGGGGAGGGTGAAATATACAAAACTAAAATTACCAAAATGAGTACTATTGTTATATTCTATTCTAAATCATATTCTACTTTATAGAATAAAAAAAACTTCACACCCATAATTTGTTAAATGATATACAGTAGCAAGAATTCATATATAAAGTTATATTACATACTGCATGTGACTGTCGATGTGTGTTTTTGTGTTCGTACCACGGGTAGAGTGAGCCAGGTGGCTACGATGCGATCTGTGAGCCAGCGGTACCAGGCGGGAGACAGCAACATGATGGGCAGGACGGGGCTTAACATGAACACGCTGCCGAAAAAACTGCTCAGGAACAGCGTGAGAATGAAATATACGCCTGGGATGGACACCGCCGCCATACCTGAGAGAGAGAGAGAGAGAGAAACCGACAGAGAGAGACAGACAGACAGAGTAAGAGAGAGAGAGAGAGAGAGAGAGAGAGA
>JAYDZG010000039.1:8651886-8666850 GCA_034509265.1 Microcambeva bendego
AGAGGAAGATGTGATACGCCAGACCCAACAATTCAGAAGAGCTGAAGGCCACCATCAGAGCAACCTGGGCTCTCATAGCACCTGAGCAGTGCCACAGTGCTGCAGTAATCCAGGCCAAAGGAGTCCCAACTAAATATTGAGTGCTGTACATGGTAATACTAAAAATCCTTTTTTTTATTGGTCTTAACTAATAAAATCCCAATAATCATCAAAATTAAAAGACCTCTTCTAATTTTTTTTTCATTTTGCAAATGTCTTTGACCAAAACGAGCAGTGTTCCTTGCATTACCTTTAATTTTATTGCAGACAGTATGATGCTAAGATATTTTTTGCTTGCTGAACAATTTTATTTGTTAATAAACCTCCATTCTGGCTTTTAGGCCTGCAACACTTTCCAAAAGTTAAGATGAGGCAATTTTGGGCTAGTACTGAGGTGAACAAACTAATGATGTGATTATTAACAGGTGACTGTAATCATGTTTGGTACAAAAGCAGCATCCAGGAAAGGCTGAGTCTTTGATGAGACAAAACGTTCAGAGGATCTCCAGGTGGTCAACAAATGCATCAGAAAAATGTAAAAACAAATGTACATTGAACAAAGATTGGAGGGGATTTGGATATTTCTCCATCTACAGTGCATAATTGTACCTGGAATCAGGTGGAATGTCAGTAGTACAGGCAAAGGGCGCAAGTTTAAGCTGAACAGCTAGTAGAGCCACACGAGCAAGCGATTACTTTGTATTGTAGTGCTTATAGGGCTACATTTGCCAGAGTTACATGTACAGGTGCTGCTAAAACCTTTACTGTGCAGAAAAGAATCCGACTTCTCTGGGCTCTGAAGCATCTAGGATGGACCATCGCATAATGCAAACGTGTACAGATGCTAGATGGAAAAGAAATGTGTGGTCTGTTTGCTCCAGACCAAAAAGATGAAGAGCAGGAGGATCAGTCATGCTACGGCGCTGTGTCCGTACCCTTGGCAAAGTTCATTCACACTTCTGTGATGGTGAACGTAATGCAGACAAATACAGTGACATTATTTAAATCTACATGCTGCACACATAACAAAAGAAGACAGTATGGGTACTGGACTGGCCTTGCCTGTCTGCGGTCCTGAACTTCTCACAATAGACCACGTGCGGCAGACATGTATGAGACACAATAAATCTGTAACACTAAATTGCTAAGTATCCCTGATGCCAAAACGTCTTTACAGTGTGTTGACAAAGAAAGGCGACAGTACAAAGACGTAAATGATTTACTGTCCCAACTTTTGTTCTTAGAATGTATTACAGGCCTGAAATGCAAGAATGGATGTTGATCAATCAATAAATAAATAATCTCGGGTCCACGCTATCTAAATAATGTGTCCTTATGGCCTTGTTCAGCGACAAGACTGAACATGTCAGTACACTCATATGAATACACGAAACAGAGCCAACAGGAGAAGGAGTGTGAGGGAAATTAAAAGTGAGAGCGAGAGTACATGGATTACGAGCGAGATAGAGAGCAAAAGTGAGAGAGAAAGTAAAAGACAGGAAGAGAAAGAAGAGCAGGCCACCCGTGTTCTTGCCTGTAGGAGAAAAGCTCCCTTCAAAACAGCAGTCTGGCTTCTTTGCTAATGAGGACGGCAATGAAGAGCGCCATGCATGTTTATTCACACATGCTAACGGAATGCCAGAACTGCGGTAGAAATAGTTTGCATCTCACACTGAAGAATGGGTATCCTCCAGTCCGGAGGAAACCGGAACTTCCAGGAGAAAACTTGCAGTCAGGTTAATTGGAGACTCTGAACTGCCCTGTCGGTGTGTGTGGCACTGCCAAAAAGCCCTTAAAATATTTTACTAGCTACGTGTTCACGAGTGTGTGTACGTATACAATTTGAAAACTTCCCACCCTTAACGTCTTAAATGTTATTTTCAAGAGAGACACTTTTAAAGAATATTTTCAGCCTTCGTGGTTCAACCCACTGGGAGTTGAACCATTTAATAAATGCAAATTAACTACCATCAAAAAAGTACTATTAGATTATTTTTTCATGTCATTTTTTACAACTCTGATAAAGGGTTGGAACGGTGTCACCCAGAGTATAATCTTTAATTCATTTCTACTAAAAGGGGAGTCAAACAATATATATATATATATTTTTAAAAATCACCATAAATCTCAGTGCAGGTAATTACTTCTGTAACTTTGGAACGCGATTGTTCGGAAACTACTGGTCAGAAAATAATAAATTAGGATATTATTGGAAAGAGAATTAAACAAGCTTTAAAATGATGTGCTACTTGGCCCCACTTCCTATTTAAGATTTTAAGGGTAATACCCACCCCTCCCAGGTAGTTGAACCACAAAGACTTTTTTTTTTAAAAAAGTGTCCCCCTTGAAAATAAAATTGACGTGTCTTTCTGATTTTTAATATTATTTACTGGAAGGGAGATATTAAGGGTGGGAATTTTTCAAATTGACACCCTGTTGGTTAAATATTGTAAGTATATTTTCAATGCTTCTCTTTCGCTCACTTACACTCACGCACCTCCCTATGGAGCAATTAAACTCCAATTAAACATCTTTTTGGACCGTGAGAGGAAACCGGAGCACCCAGAAGAAACCCAGGGACTGTGAGAACATGCAAACTCCACACAGAAAGGACCTGGACTGCCCCACCTGGGGATCGAACTCAGAACCTGACTGTGATACCCACTAAGCCAACCTGCCACCCCAGTGCTTCAAACCTTAGCATCTTGGCAAACTAAATAATTCCTCATCTTAATGCAGAGTTTAAAAATGTTTTTGAAGAACCATCATGATAATATTTGAATATTGGTATTCTGACATTAATGAATTTCCCCGAAATGGAAAGTATCAGCCTGCAGAGTCTATCTCGTTTTGGAAAGAGCTTCTAAAAAAAGAAAGCCCACAGTGGAAAACCCAGCCTTATAGTGTTGATTTGACTAGGTGTGAAAGTTCCAAGTGCTTGGTCTAACCATGGAAGCTTTTTTTTTTTTTAAACGTAGTTCACTCTCAGCTTTGACAGTGGGGTACCTGGAAGGTGAGGCGATCTTTGCTTGGGCTGAGCCGCATGTCCTCCACTGGAGTGCTGCTGATCATGACTTCAGTCATCACACGGCACGGCACGAACACTGAGCTGCCGAAGAAAAAAAAAAGACCAGATCCGAGAATGTTAATCTGGTACCACGTTCAGTTCAAGTCTACTTCACTTAACTGTGCTGCTGGAACACAGTTTACACTGCTGACAGTCAAGCAAGTCTTAAACTGGTCCAACAAAGATACTGACTACATCTGAAATGACAATTTCATACTGAAGATACGAGTAGTGTTTAATAAATACATAGTATTCATTAAACAGGAGGTGAAAAGTATCTGAATGACCTACTGCATGGTGGGCATGTTCGAGTATGCACAGACAGCACACCGTGGTGCCATAATCTATCCCATATATATTTCATTTTTGTCATGCATCATGTGACATTGATGTATTATGGAGAACAAACATTTATTTATTCTACCTGCCCTTTCCTGGGTTTCCCCATCACCCCGTATCTATCGTTCTCCTTGGCCGCTTTGACACCGCACTCATATCCATATATTTAATATGCTAGTTATCTCTATGCAGTCGGCTAATGAGTTGTTAAGCAATCAGACATTACATTTACATTGTCAGCATTTAGCCGATGCTTTTATCCAAAGTGGCTTCCATTACAGTTACTGTCAGAGCATCTGAAGGTTAAGAGCTTTGCTCAAGAGCCCAACTGCTGTCTAAACCATTAGGCTACTTTAAGCACTCGGTTTATTATCTTGTGTCACTTTCAGGTCTGCCACGTTGGACGCCTTTAAATCCAGGTGAGCCGCACCATTAGACTGAAATCAGAGACTCGCTCTATGACTTCATGATCCTTCTATTGACCAACGGAGGCAGATCACCAAAATGAACGATGATATTGCTGGCAGCTGAAGAAGCATCACATTAAATGTATTGTGCATAAAGGGCTACTGGGGTGTAATAAGTATCAAGAGTGTATGTGTAGTCATTATGAAACCAGTGTCGATGTACAGGGAACGCAAGGTCTGCGGCCTGGCGACACCCACTGTACCCAGTGTACAAGCTGGTCAGTGCACAACGTCAAAATCAGGACAGCAGTTCCTCACTCGAATCCAACTTTGGCTGAGGTAGAATTCAAAGGTGAAATGAAATGAACATGATGAGCAGACCGAGGCCACTAGTGCTCTGAAAGGTCAGTGGTCCACAGTGCTGCGCTAGGTTTGTATAGATGTATATTCATTGTGCATCAGTGTGCACATGTATTCATAATGAAACCAGTGGGGGTGTGCAGGGGACCAGCAGATGGCTTTGCAGTTCGGTTTCAACTATAAAGCTTTAAAATGCAACCAAATGGGTCATATTGAACGGTTAAAGTCATTTTTATATATAATTTGTCTTCAAGTTTCCCCAGGTCTTCAAACTAGAACCCAATCGAGCATCTTTGGGACCACCTGGATTGCCGTGTCGGATCCTCCCCTAAAACCCTTCCTGCAGCTGTGGGATTCCCTGCAGTCCGCATAGCTTTAGATACCTCCGACAACCTAGCAGGCCCTTACAGTCACTCTCTACCCATCTGAAGATAGCTAAGCATTCTGTTAGCCATTCTGAATTTCTTCCAAAGTTATTCAAACCACTACAAGGGATTTTTTTGGAATCGCTGGTCAGCTCCAGAACACCAAACATGGAAAAGATTTAACGTCTCTCCGAGACCACCCCATGAAAAAGAAAATGACCCTAAAACATTACAGCAGTGCAGTAAGGGCATCTATTCCTGTGCCAGCGTTTATGCGACCCAGCCGGAGCTACGTTCTCACGGGCGGTTATTTAAAGTCTGTGGTTTTTCTGGTTAGTCTGGTCGCACGTACGGACACGGACATCCATGCCAAACAACACAGTCGCAGGCCAAGTAAACTCAAACATGAGCATTTATGTAATCGTCAGTCTAAGCAAAACAAACCCGCTCAAAAAGTCTCATCAGATGCAAAGTGGCATCACTGATGGAGTGAGTGAAGAGGAGCCGATGCTCGTTTTCCAGAGAAGCCAGTACACAAGGTGACATCATGCACCAGCATGTCTTCCTCCATCACATTGGTTTGAATGGCATGTCGCTAACCGTTATCTTAGTAAACATTCGAATTACCTGATTTAAGGCAGTGTCTCAATAGAATAATTTCTTCTTAGACCAGTAGCCACATGGACCCTTCATGGATGCAGTTTGGTTACAACTAACCCAAGAGGTCACATGATTAGCTGTCCAGCTAAACAAACTAGCAAATTCAGGTGTGCTCTGATCTGACTCAGCTAAAATCCAGCAGCCACACGGGCCCGTTGAGGAGGTTCGACACCCCTGAAGTAGCTGGTCTCAGCTGATCATTTGACCTCCTGGGTTGGTTGGAGCAAAGACCATGAGCCACACGGCCCATTAAGGATCCAGTTTGACACATCTGACTTCCATAATAAGAGCCAAATGATAATTGTCTCCAGAATTAACATGATAAATGTTCATCATTTCTTAATCAGGGTCAGGTAAGGGTGCTGGAGCCCTTTAATCTTCAATGGGTGCAAGACACACAGTAACACCCTGGCTGGAGCGCCAGTCCATCGCACATCCCTACAGGTTAAGCGATAAATAATATTACATAATTATATGATATTCGATATTATATATTGCCATGACGTTACTGGAAAGTTCCCTGTGGATGGAGTAAGATAGCAAGGCAGCTAGGCACTAGGTTTTCAAAAACATACCCTCATATATACAGTGAGCAAACTTTCGGCAAAATTAAACATCAAAAGGCTCCCAAAGTAGGAAATTTAGCGTTTGAGGTACTGGCACAAATTCATTCCATTATTTCTTAAAAATAGTTTTAATATCTGAAAGGTTTGAATTCAATTCATAAGTCAAGGGTTCACGGTATTGTTTTGAGTGCTAGTTGAAAGTCGGCCAGCATTCATTGTTCCGCGGCAAATTACAGAACAATTTTAATATCCTGTCCTACACAGCGATACCAGAGGTCGCGCCTCGAACCTCCGTTACCGTTTGCTCTGCAAAATCCGCTGTCGCTTCTGTTCTTTGTGTGTATGTGAGTAAATCCCCAGATTACTGATGTGAATCTCTTGAACAAAGCCCTTACATTCATTTAAAAATGGGCCACAGTGAGCTTCATTCCTTAGCTAACAATCTGCAATCTGAATTCCAGAGTCTGCTATGCGTATTAAAATGAAATTCACATTGTTGTTATTCTGATCTACTTAATTAGGCTTTTGAAGACACTAAGTACACAGTAAAACAGTCCCATCAGTACAACTTTCATTCTGTAATTAAATTTTCTATTTATTTTACATACAGGAAAAGGGATCCAGGGGGCACTTATGATGTTTTCTTCATTTTTTTTTTCTACTATTTTGCATAACACAGTTTTAGGGACGTAACAATGCACCACAATGGTCAGTCAATCGAATGAATGGATATTCACTTTAAACAGCAGAGGGCGCCGTCACTACGCCCAATTCAAAATCGTTTGTACCCACCTCAGAAATGAAAAAGCATTATTATTTAGGTAAATAAAAGATAATACCAAATGTTAAACAATTTAATAAACAAAAGAAAATCAGGAAAATATCATATCATGAACCCAGTATCATGAATCATAACGCATCGTGGGTAGAGTATATCGTTACTATTACTATTATATCTCTAATTATTACCATTTTTCACCAAGGTCCTAAATCACGTCATGAACAAACATTCTGTTGTATATGCAATTTGCTGTGATTTTTTTAAAATTTAAGGCTTGTGTTGAGTAATTTGCGTTGCATTCAAGTTCCTCAAGCTTACTGGTTAAATTCACTACGAGGCTATTAATCCAACAGCAATTCAGTAAGCAATCGGTCAGTCAAAATGTCCAAGATGTCAATGTATAAAGTAGTTAAAACGAGTCTAAAACTCCCAAGCTAGACATTAATTTCCATGTGTATCGCGCTTTAACACAACAGACATCATCACAATGCACATTTACAGAGAAACTAAGAACTTTAAAAGAATTATTATTTAAATAAACAACGATAACAGTCAGATATTTTCTAAAACAGTTTAGTACCTCTTTGAGCAAGTTAAAGGTGACAATGGGAGGTAATGGAAGTCGATACCATGCTTATGGATCAATTTACCCCATGGCAGTGTATAAAGATTGAACGACGGACCGATGACGGATGGGCTTGGGACACCACATTAAACTCTTGTGCAAGTAGAACGTTCATTGAGTCTTTTAATTCGTAAACACAGAACAATTGTATTGTGTGTTGTAGCTTCCATTTATTTGATCCTTAATGTCCTTAAAATCTACCCAATCTGTGATCTTTAGATAGTGTCAGCATCATCCAGTTCAATCCAGGTAGTCGTAGCTTCCAGAAAATATTTAAACCGACCAAAATTAATATATATATATTGGATGAATTAGTTTTAGCCTGACGAGGACTCAAAATGCTTAATCGGGTTGAATTTTAGATTTTATTCATTTAATTTTAGGATTTTAACGTTAGACTAACAAGACTCATCAGTTCAACTTTCAATATCAATCACAGTTTGAGATCAGTTTTGTATCTCCGGTACCTCAATTGAAAAACAAGAGGAGAACGTTCCACCTTGGAAACGAACCCAGGACTTTCTTGCTGTGATGCGGCAGTGCTTTTAGATCAACCTTCTCAAACTCAAGCCTATCAACAAGGCTGTACTAAAATTTCAAATAAGTTCTACCAATTAGCGTGGACAAAGAACCAGCCAGAGGTTTTCCAGATGCTTGTTGATGGATAGATGTTCACAAAGAAAAAGATCAATTTAAATTCTTTCATAACATAATATTTTTATTATTAATAATATTTATTTATTTCATCCATCATTTACTTAGAGAAGTACACCATCTGGAGACATCAAGAATCCAAAACTTGCTTCAGACTCACATGTGTGTCAACATGCTTGGAGTAGCGTAGCAGTACACCATGGCGGGCTTGAACTCATGAAAAAAGGTTGACTGGGTTTCCAATAATTTGCCGCTGTAGTCTGATTGAGATGCCTGCACTAGCGGTGGGGGATTCACTAAGAGCACAGCATGACTCTACACGCAATGCGTCTCTCTATAAGACTCTGATGTTTAAAGTAGAGAAGAATGGCAAAAAACCCCAAACCCCCTGCCGACCCTAGAAAATAAGTGCAGATATAACAAACGAGCACAGATCGCGCCTGAAATCCAAACACTCGAGCGTTGCCGGAGATATTTTATCTCTGAGGCGGCATAAACATCCTGCTTGGTTAAGAATAACAGAACATCATCCTAATAAAATATAAAAGTGACTAAAAGCGAAGAGGACACGAGCAACAATTCAATTTCCCCTCAAACACCCATCTGCTAATACGTTAGAGGTAAAAACATCCAGACTGACCGTTTAGGGAAGAAAAAAAAATGATCGAGCTGGAAAGATGTACGCCACTTGAGTCAAGTGTCCTTCATAAAGCAAACAAGGAGTAAAAAAAACGGATGCAGGGCGGGTAGAGCCAGTCTTAGTATTACAGCAAAGGTATGTGGACAACCTTGCTAATTCGGGTTCTACAGCCATGTTCCTTGGTCTTCCTGATACAGAAAGATCCAGCCAGGTCTTCTCGGCAATCATCAGCACCTGACCTCAAATCTTAATCTTAATCTTAATCCAAAGTGACTTACATTACTGTGACCGAATACAGTCCAAGCAATTAAAGTTTAAGAGTCTCAAGGGCACGACAGTGGCAAACTAATAGTAGTGGGGCTTGAACCAAGGACCTTCTGGTTATTAGTCTTGTATCTTAACCCCAAGGATACAATGTCCCATTGTCCTATTGTATGGCTTTTTCTCAAAGCTACAAAAAAAAAAAAAAGTGGGTAATGATGGATCAGATGATTTTGGCCATACAGTGGCCCCCTGACTTGGATTGATGACTTCTATTTACATCACTTCATATGAGGTTTAACATTTTGACTTTCATCAGAACCAAGACCTCCCACCACTAACCTTTCTAATGTCTTACATGCTCTTTTCTTTTGTTATAAATACAAGTATATTTTCCCTTCAGTTTAAAACGATAGACATTACTTTTATAAACAATACACAGTAGTACTGTAAAAACAGCTCACACACCACTCACATCCTTCTTTGGGGTGATTTTCATGTTGTGTCCCCATTTAAGATGAATCTTTATTCACGCTAAACAGCAGAGGATTTTTGGCTTAGTAATACCTCCCTCATAAATTAAAGAGCATTTATTATTTAGATGAATACAAGTATTTTACTTGATTTATTTTGTAAAGAGAAATCATATCGTGAATACAGTATCGGGAATCGTATCGCATCGTAAGGTGTATTGTTACATCCCTGTGTCTTATAATGCTTACTAAGCGAACACCGTTAGCATCATGTCATTCAAACCAAACAGGCTAGCATGTCAGATAACATCTCGCTCAGAGTACCGTAAAACCTGAAGTTATATACATTAATTATCAATAATAATTAAAAAATTAAAAACATTAAAAAATAATATTCCACAATGCTGCCTATGTAGAAAGTCCTCTAGGTTTTAATGTCCCAGAGATTATTTGATTATTTTTTTAAAAAAATGTTTGTAAGTCAAAGGTCTACTGAATAGTTGCAGCTCCAAGATCCATCCCATCATTTCATCGATGGAAAGACATAAGCACAAAACTGTCACATCTGCAGAGTCAACGATGTGAACAGGGACTAGACAGGCAATCCGGGTGGCAGACAGAGGTTCGGGAAGCTTGGCAGCCCCTCACATCAGACAAAAGCTGACAACATGAGCAAATTAGAGCCTAACGATCCGGAACGATCATCGCCTTGCTCACGAGGAATCAGCGGTGGAGGCATTCCAGACGGGCAGCGCTACCAGAGTTCAAACCTCTGAAATCTCTTGATCCTCTTTAATAAGGAGTACAGAGGATTCGGGCCGGGGGATTAGTGCAGGCTGGGCAGATCAGGATGTTTTGTGGGGATGAATTTTGTTCCTTACTGAGTCACTGCTAATTTCCTCCATGCTTGGGCATCATGTAAACAAAAAGGACTGGACTGGTCGTTTAAAAATACCTGGTTTGACTGGGAAGACATTGAGGATTCTACGATCAAGGACTGCACTGGTAGATTATATTCAATAGTATCTGCACCACCTTCAATTACTACATTTATTAGAACAAATTAGAACAAAATGTCTCCATTCATTAAAGAAGAGGATTGTATATATAAGGATGTATTGTAGGATATAAGTCATCAACTTATAAATCAATTTATTCGAACACACTACTTAGAGGTTACATCGGGTTTGGGTTACTGACCGAACACATTTAGCATGCCGTTCAAGCTAATGGAATGAGGTGGCACAACACACTAGAATGCCATCTGTTCCTGACAAACCTGAACCTGTAAATAAATAATTACTAAATTCCAATTTATTTAACCGTGTACAAGTGTTTTTTACATTTGAAACGAACTTCGGTCGTGCCGTTTCTTACTAATGGAAGCATGTTGAGGCATCGAGGATGCGTCTGTTCCAAAAGAATGCGTCTATGAAGGGAGCGCACTAGATTTGGGAACACCCCATTTTTTCCTTCAGAACGCGACTGAGGTAACATCGTGTGAGAATTATAATAAACAGCATTAATTGTGAAAATTGGCCAGCAATATGATGATTAAATCCGAGCTCTACCAAATCCAGTGTGGAGGACAGACGGCTTTAAGACGAACACAGCTTAAAGGTAAACGATGTGGGGAAGATTTGGGGACGGTTTGGGGAATGTTGGAAATGCTCATGGTGAGTTAGATTTGTTAGCTTTGTTTTACTTCCTGAGATTTTCAGACATCTCACAAATCCGCTGGGTTCGTCCTAAATGTATCGCGCCTTGTGCACTTGAACACTATGGGTCTGGGAAAGCCTGGGAAGTTCTCTACATTTTAAGATGCATTTGGAATCCGGCTACACGTTCCAGAGAAGGCAGATGTCTAAATTTGTAGATGTATCTTCTGCCTGCTGAGGTGCATTGGTGGAAACCAACGAAGGCAATCCTAGAATGGTCACAAAAAAAGACAGATATGGTGGACGAGATGTAATTTGTATGAACGTTGAAAACATACATAACTGTAGGGTCTTCCTGGGAAGCCAACCTAGGACCTTCCTGCTATGACACCCCGTAGACATAACTGTCCTTGGTTCGATCCTCAGGTGTGGCAGTCTGGGTCCTTTCATGTTCTCCAAGTCTGTGTGTGGGTTTACTCTGGAAGCTCAGTTTTCCTCCCACAGTCCAAAAACATGTAGACATGATAATCAGAGTTGTCCTATACACACCTAACTTCTAGGATGCACAAACTAGTGCATTGTTATACTAGTTGCAAGCCTGAGTTAAAAAAAAAGTGACCATCTGGCCAGGATGGGGCTGAACTAGTGACCCTTTATTCCACCATAACCACTAGGCAACAACTGACCAGTCACAGCAAAAGAAGTGCATAAATCATTAAAACTGTGTTCTCTGCTAGTCCGGCCAATCACTGGTCATTACACACCTGTTGATACTGTGTAATAATAGAACTACTGGCACAACAACCCTTGATGCATCAGCTCTGTACCCTGGTCGATGACACATTGAACTCGTGTGGCGTATCGGATCACGCATCTCTCAGATACTTTCCCATCACCTCTAACTGTATATATGAGCCGTCAGCATGCTGCCAAGAGAAACGAAAGCTGGCGCCGCTTGCCAAGCAAAAACCATGTCACCAGAAGCCAGCAAAATGGTCAGAGAAGAATGAAAGAAAGGTCTTTCATAGAGTAGCACAAGACAAAAGAATAGTGTTCAGGAAGGAAACGGACCCCACACAGCCAGTCAAATATGAGCTGCATAAAAGCAAACAAACTTTGTAAAAATGATACCAAGAAAGGTTAAGAGAACATAGTTTCAGAGCTTCAGACAAAAGCAGTAGTGTTCATGAAGATGGACTCAACCAAACCTACAGTAATAAGAAACCACATCACCATGGTGAGTTCAGCCAGAAACCTAAAAAACATTTAACATGAGCCATTTTACATCTGACTATAGCACATTTCCATCTTAGAGGATCTCTGGCCCAGGTAATTTATGTCAGTCTTTAAGTCATTGTGGCTATATTACAATAGAATTTTGGTTTGAACTGGTGAGGGTGATACAGGGAAAAATGCATCACAATGAAAGATGACCATGTAGAAAAGTAATGTCGTTTGTTCTTAAAATGTGTAATAAACTTAGAAGAACTCTCGTATATTTGTGGTCTGTGAAAGCGTTTTACAATATCATGTAAAGTTAACACTAAAATTCCCTTCCAAGTTTGACCTGAATCATCACTGCTTATAAAGTCTTTTGGTGGATCTTCCTTTTATACCCAATAATGATTCCCTAACCTGTTTTGAATGTACATCAGTCCATCCATCTAAAAGTTCTCTCCTTTACAGGTAACAGTTTGGATTGAAGACCAGAGTAGGGCTCCTACGATAAGCCGACCTAGTCGAGGACACCCTCTTAACATTTTTGTAGACATTTGACATTGAAGATATGACACTTTGATACAAATGCAAAATTGTCAGAGTACACCTTGAATAACAGAATTTGCACTAAAAAAAACTCACACAGCCATTAATGTCTAAACCGCTGGCAACAAAAGGGAGTACATCCCAAGTTAAAATGGTCAAATTACCCAAAGTGTCAATATTTTTTGTGGCCACTATTTTTCCAGCACTGCCTTACCTCTCTTGGGCATGGAGTTCACTACAGTTTCACAGGATGCCACTGGAAACCTCTTCTACACCTCTAGGGCAACATCACAGAACTGGTGGATGTTGGAGACCTTTAGTTTTTATGTTGAACTTCAACTGACCAGTGTGGGAGAGTGTGAGAGCGATAACACAAAATGTAACACTCCTGCTTCCCATTCACACCTGAGACTAGGGGCGTTCAGTTACAATGAGGACACCGCAAATTTACACTGTTCTACAAGGTGTACAATGACTATTGCATCAAAGTGTCATATCTTCAGTGTTGTCCCATTAAAGTATATAAAATATGTACATAAATGTGAGGGGTACTCATTTTTGTGAGATACTGTACATGCATGACCAGTCATATTGAGTCCAGTCACCATTTGGCGCAATATTTAAAAAGCCATTTTCAGCAGAGCCAGAGGCTGATTGTAGTTTTCCAAGCCCCAAGTCATCAAAAACTTGGAAATACTGACACAAAACAAGAGGCTAGTTTGTACACTGTTCAAAGCTTTATGGTACCACATCGACACAATTTTGCACCCGTGTGTTGTTTCATTCAGCTTCTTATTTTCAGAGATCTTGAAATATTTTAAGCAAGATTAATAAGACTGTCAAACACTTTACTGTGTTGGGCTTGTGAATTTTGTGGTTGCTGCAGCCCTCAAAGCACAAAAAAGGTTCTCATGTGAAATGCTGACAATTTTAAGTAAAGTTGAGTATCTGTGCAGGTCAGAATCTGGGCTCATTCTGTCTTTACTGTACGTTGGACTTAAATCAGAAGCTGTAGCCACATCTAATTAAGTTCAAACACATTGCTTTGTGTATGGAATGCCATAAACACTCCACAATAAACAATATGGACATAAACCATCCAGATGCTGTATATATACACATTTGACCAGACAACTTGGCCTCTAAAGGACTGGAAATGGACAAAAGTTATAAAAATATATGGCGAAACCTAAAACAAGCCTGAAAATCAAGCATTTTGTCTCATCCAGGTCTTCTGTCATGTTTACCCGTTCTTCCCTGAACCGAATCAACTTTGACTAATTTATCCTCAACACCTTTTGAATACCTAAAGTTTCCTCAAACACAGGTTAATGTTTGGATAGGAAAAATGAGGTCTTTGTTACAGTGAGATCAAAAGCCTTTGCAAACAAACCACCGGCTTTTGCAAGCTACTGCATAAAAGCTGTGTGCACAGACACACCGAGAGCACAGAACTTCAGTTAAGTAGGTCGGCTTCGTACATCCTGTTCATGGCCCCGACGTTACATAGCCATAATACCACATTAACTGAAGAACCATCAGTGGTGGTCTGTGCTTTTGACTTCAGAGATACGCTGACGTACCTTTCTAGTTCTCTCCTCGTTCCATCGATGGCATTGAATGGCATGATGCTAATTGTGTTAGCCTGGTAAGTGAAACCCAATGTAATCTGTTGGGGTTTTTGAATAACCTGACTTTTAAATCGATGACTTAAGAGTCAAGAGAGTGAGGTAGCTCAGTAGTTTTGGGCACAGCTGTGGTCTGATGGTTAGAGAACTGAGCTTGGAAGGTTGCTGGTTTAATTCCCTAAGCCAACAGGTCACAACTGAAGTGCCCTTGAGCAGGGCACCCTTTAACTTCTCCCTGAACACCGTGACTAGGGCTGCCCACCGCTCCAGGCACACATGCTCACTGCTCCCTAGTGTTCACTAGTGTGTATATGCGTGTTAAAATGTGGAGGACACATTCCACTGTGTGTAATGCACAGTGGTAACCAGTGTTCTGGCTTTTCAAAACACACCAGGGGTAATGTTAATAATATGAATTTAAAAGTAATCATTATTTGCAAAAGTTAGTAATTATAGGTGGTGCTGTTAGTATTTTTGCAATTCTGCAGTCTTTTAACTTAAAATGCAAAAAAGAAAAAGAAAATAAATTAAGCCCTCCAGCCAATGTTATTATACAAAAACATTGCAAATTATTGTCAATTACGATTTTTGCTTTATCACCCAACCCTACTTGCTCTGGAACAAAAGGGCAAGAAACATCCACATGCACCAACCTGGAAAAAGTAGGACTTTCCAAC
>JAYDZG010000039.1:8715516-8725545 GCA_034509265.1 Microcambeva bendego
ACCCTGGACAGGTTGCCAGTCCATCGCAGGTTCCTACTGGACAATTTAGTGTCTCCAATAAACATGATGGCATGTCTTTGAAGTGGGAAGACACCCGGAGAAAACCCAAGTGGAAGCAGAACAAACATGCAAACTCCACACAGAAAGGACCCAGATTCCTTCTGAGCATGAGTTAATAAACTGGGGTTTCATTCTGACCCCAGCAAAGCGACAACTGTTGCAAGAACTTAAAGTAGAGGCTGTTATGGCCTTAAAGTGGAGAAGTAAGCTCCATAGAAATGACTATTGAAAGACCTTAGCAAAGAGGCCAATAACTTAGAACCTAGAGGAAAGGCTGAAAGGTAATGCAATCACCTCCATACGAATGACCTGTGATAGACCTGAGCAAAGACGCCACTGCTCCAAGAAATTCAAAACTATTATAAAGCTGTAAAGTAGAGGAGTCATCTTCATATGAATGACATGTGAATGGTTTGTCTGACTGTGTATGGTACAACTACATAAGGTAAAGATCAAATGTTTCACATATTGCTCTATTGATTTTAAAGTTTTAATGTAATTTAAGCAGTGAATGCACTGTGCAGAATGAGTTTAGCCCTCTGGTGATAATAGCCAGATGTAACAGCTATGATTCACAAACCAAGGAATCATTGAACCTGGAGGATTGGTATCTGCATGAACCAAATCAATATGTGCTGATTGCTTTTCAGCAGTTAGTCAATATTAACAGGATTATACTTCTTGTTCTGTCGCTACTGTCCCAAATAGTTCATTTTTTGTAATGAAATCTGTGTGGAAAGACTAAAGCCTCTTCTGATTTACAATTCTTTTTTTAAGCAATCAATCTGCTTGTGCTGCTAGTATGCATTGGAAATACCAATTTTCTTCAAGATTCTTGATGTTATATATGTATGGGTTCATCCATTGAATCAGGAAGTTCTGATCATGTATCTATATTAAAGAGGGGCTGGTAGATAAAATATATAGCATTCAAAACATAAAATTTCTTATATTTTTGAAGAATCATCATTCGTGTGTAGATTTCCATTCCAATAATACACATTCCCTGCCTACTGTTATGTAGTAATTCTGTTTCCTGCTGCTCAATTCCCATGTGTAGTCAATTATGTTTCTTTCAAGAGCTCAGACTAGTTTGCTGTAGATTAACTTCTTTGGCCTGAACAGAGCTGCAACCTTAAGCCTATTCAGGATGTTAAGAATAATCTCCCGTGTACACGTGGGCTTCCTTTGTGAGCTCTGGTTTCTTCCCACAGTCCAAAAACATGCAGTCAGTTTTACTGGAGACACTGAATCACCACGTTGTGTGTTTGTGTATATGTGTAGGCCCTCCAATGGACTGGGACCCCGGTAAGGGTGTTTCTGTGTGCCTTGCGTACATTCAGAACCTGGGATAGGCTCCACCCCCATTTTAAAACCCAGTGGGTGCTTTGAGCCGAAAAGACTGTGTACAGTGTTGTTTTGTTTAAATATAATGACTTTGTAGCCCATCATAGATTTATATAAACAACATTTTTAAGGTTTCTGATTTTTATGTTGTTTTATTGTGTTCCTATAGAATTGTTAAGGTGATTAGTAAGATCGATATTCGACAGGGCTTGCTGACAGCAAGTTTGTGGTTCAATTAGCAAAACGTGCTTACAAATAAATTTGGTTAGCTAGTTAATTGAGCATTTCGAAATGTATATTACATTTACCAACTGTTGGTTATTACACTGACATTAAATACTGCTAATTTAACTCAGTAGTTCTAATGTGTTACCCACATTAATTAAACTAATGCTTATCTAATTAGGCTAATGATCTATAGCTCTATTATTCTATATTGTGTAGTCCTACAGGGAACCAGTACTTGAGATATTTTTCATATCCATGCCTTTATTCATTTGTCTTGCTACTCAAGATTTTGCTACAGAACATTATCCTAATTAACAGATCATTAAATAAATTAAGTCCTGTACTGGAAATTTAAATATACACCATACCACACCAAGGAAGAAAATTAATAAAGGAAAATAAAATGTTCCCATTACAGATATGTCCAGATCTTTATGAGGTCATAATTTCACAATGCAGGGGCAATGTTTTGAAATTGATCTGACATGTTATGAGGTGCTTATTAACCCCAATCAGCAAATGATTTAGAGCCATTATTTACAGCAAATATGTAACAGAATTTCCATTAGTCGACCAAAATACATTAATGGATGGTATAGTGGTTCTCAAGGGCACTCTCCACTTTCCTCACTTAGCTTTTGGGGTGCAGCAAGGCAAATTAACAGGACATGTTTAAGCACTGCACAAACTCGACAAACTTGTGAGTCCTCACCAACTGAAAGTGCAATCAAAGCATTTAGGAAGATTTGTGGAACAATGTAAGACAAGTCACTGAAAAGGTGTGATAATTAAATGTTCAGGTTCTTTTGTTTCTCTCTGGGAGTTGGCTATGTCACTTGTGGACATGCAGGCAACCTAATGATTTTAGGTCACTTCTAAGGCTTTCAAGGTTTCTTCTTGTAATTTTAAGCTTTTAAGTTTTTCCTTGCCAGTCCTCCTCAGCTTGCTCAACAGGGTTTTTTGGTCTATTGGTCCTGAATGCTCTAGAGCAGTGTCCCCCAACCACCAGGCCAAGGAACAGTACCAACCCCATGAGTTATTTAAAACGGGGCAACACAGAAAGAAAATTATTTCATATATAATATAGAACCAAGCTATGGATCAAAAAAGGTTGCACTCAAGTTTTTCAAGTTTAATAAGAAATCATAGTGTACTAATTACAAAGCTTAAAATAAATCATTTTATACAGAATAAAAGTTTATTCATGAACACCCAACTCATGTTGAGTTCAAATTCCATACATAGAAGATATGGTGGACAATATAATAAAATATGGAAGCTAATGTAAGCAAATATCAGTCCGATTATAGAACACATGTTGGAATATTGCTCTTCAGGATGAAACCTTCAGTCTTTTTTTTCATAAATAGTTGTGTTTAGATAAAGAACACAATATGATCTATGCTACTGATAAAGACTCAATGCCTCACAGGGAAAGAAATGTCTTGCAATGTCTTATACTGATATCTGATTGGATGGCATGGTGTTGGTCTCTGTCGCAGATGTGGTCCCTCTACCCTGATATGAGGTCAGATAAAGGATGATTGGGTCTTATATTAAAATTCTTATCTTACAAACACACTCGTGCTGTGAAAGAGAAAAAAGTAAGTTAAAGACTTTCTAGGGGACCTGGCAGTAAAAAGGAAACTGGCGATCTGTGTGTGGAAGAGGAGTAGGAATTATTAGTGCTGATAAGATGCATGTTTTTATTTATTTATTTTTCTTTGAAAACCACTAAACACATCTAGTTCACAGATTTACATCTTTGCTACTGATAACTTTCTTTATTATTTTGTACATGGAGAGATGACTTGAGGTAGAACACAATGCTTTAATAATATGCAGTATTTTTGTACTTCACAAGCAACACCCCCCCCCCCCCCCACACACACACACACACACACCAATCAGGCATAACATTATGACCAACTTCCTAACATTGCATCCTACACCAAATGCAACAAACTGTGATGCACTGTGTTTTCTGACACCTTTTTATCAGGACCAGCAATTACTTCTTCATTATTTGAGCTCACCTGTTGACTCAGACCACACCTTTGCTACCCATGACTACCAACAACAGCTGCACTTTTAGAGGTGCTTTGACCCAGTCATCTAGTTGAATACTTGTTGCAACGAAGCTAGACACTTCCTGTACACACAGTCCACTCAGGATATATCAACATATACATGATCAGTTTAGGTGGTAATTGTAGCAAATTAAGTCATGCAGCACTGCCTTCAGACACTCAAATTCAACCAAACTAATCAATAAAATTTCATCACACACTGTTTGTTTAATTCCCCCAGGGTCATTAGAAATGTGAACAGGTTGGCACCATGTGTGAGAATCACCTCTGCTTTTTTTACAGGGTCTTCTGAGCCCAGACAAACCTAGACTATGATTGGGATAACGATCTTCTATTAATCCATTTACTAGCCAACAGTATATAGTATGTTAATTATATTACTTTACGTCATTTACGCGATATATGCTCTTAGATGCCATATTGATGGTATCTTATCCATTCATCAAAGCCCACTTGCTTCAAGTTGATGTCTTGTGTGAGGACGGACTCCATTAACAATTGGAAGGCATGTCTATATCGCTCTTCTCAAATGATATCTAATACTGCACTCTTCCTGTACACATCATGTACATGATCACAATCTTTATACTGATAGCTCAGGTCAGGTGTCAATTATCGCAAAGTACATCAAGCAGAGCACTTTGATTTTAGCTCTTTTAGTACTTATAAATAATTATATTTTGATATTCCCTCCTCACTTCAACTCAACTCACAACTCAACTCAACAATGCGGTATATCAAGGGTTTTGCTGCCATTTTTACTCACAGAAGGCACATTTGATTACTCGCTGAGCATGCACGAATGCAAACACACACACACAGTCTGTTTCTGTCAAAGTTTGCAATGCCATCCATTCCGATCCCACCAAAATATATAAGCATTAATTCAATTTTTTTAGAATTTGCAGTGGTTTTTGGGAAAGGCTTAATGGAAGAGGTGCAAGTTCAAGATCTTCACATGGAAATGGTGCATGTACACAACCCATTCAGACACAAACCGAATAAAGTGTGGTGCATACCATCTTCTCTCCAGACATACAATAGGACACGCTTCCAGTCAGCAGATTCTCACTGGTCATATAAATCAATTTCTACATTGGCAGCTCAGGTCAGGTGTTAATTACAACAAATGAAGTCTTGCTGAGCAAAGATCCTCTCAGGCATCCTGAGAAAGTAATTCATATGCAAAAAGCATGCATCTTAGCCTTCAACCATCTAATACAAACACACTTATTAATGGGCTGTCAGTTTTTACAAAATGATATAGATAATATGAATCTACTTTGACACAACTAAACAGATTGGTGTTTTGTGTAACAGAGAGTAGGTTTCAGAAGTAGGTTTACACATTAGCCATAAATAGTTTTTCAAATTATACCCTGGAAGCTTTGGTTGGGAGTAAATTACAGTATTCAAGTCGTACAAAGATTAGCCATGAATTCAACACCAGACGTGTGTTAAGATTGAAGTTAAGCACTTTACACTAAGAAATTTACACTCACCAGCCACTTTATTAGGTACACCTGTTCAATTGTTGGTTAACACATTTAGCTCTTGGCGACAACTCCATGCATTTAAGAATGTAGAGGGGGGTCAAGAAAACCGAGTTCAAACCGAGTTCAAACCGAGTATCAGAATGGAAAAGAAATGTGATTTTTGTGATTTTAAACATGGCATGGTTGTTAGTGCCAGACGGGCTGGACTGAGGTTCTGGTCCCCAGGTGATGGAAGGTTGCCCAGATGAAGGGTCATCCAAGATGTTTCTGTGTACCTTGATAGTCAGCAGTCTAAAAGGCAGATATTCATTGCTCTATTGGCTAAAGTGTGTACAACATGTGACTGTCGGTATAAAGTAAAGTTTTATTTTGAAATGCTGTAATTTCTAGTCCTTTAAAGAAGCTCTATTGCAATTCTTTTTATTTGTCAGACTGGTATTGGTGTGTTTCTTTGTTTTCTTACTTCTTTACCATGATCATGTATTCACACACCAACTTCTGTTCATGAAACAGTGATGCTTGACAGAAAAATAAAAATAAATTGATGCACTCACAGATGAATGCAGTTAAGACACATTATCATGGCCTAAAGAAAATATCCAAAGTAATTGCTGTGTGCAGAAAGTACAGCAGCTTGACGGGCTGGGACTGACTCAGTAAGGTTGTGGTGTATTGCCACAAGTGTCTAGAGCCATGCTGACTGCAGAGCACCCTACATCTTCCAAAAGGTGTATGAGAGAGGATCCATAGATTGAATCAAAGTGGTCCCGAAGATGCTCAATTGGGCTCAAGTCTGGGATTTAGATGGTCAGGGTAGTACTTGGAAGTCTTGATCATTGTCTTCCAACAAATGTTTCACTGTCTCGGATGAAGATCCCATGTGTTCCAGGGATGATAATCAGTATGTATGGGTGTGTGTTATCTGCAGGGATGGATTCATACCTAAAATCAATTGAGAGTGCCAGCACAGGAAATACGACTTTCCTCATGAGTTACACACCACAACCATCTTTTAGCAAGGGGTGCGGCTGTGAAAAGATAATTTTGACCTCACTGTATGCTTTTTAGAGATGCTCATTTGATTATAAATTACCACAATGTGATCCTGCTAACATTTTAAAATGCCATCTGTTTAGATCTTTATTAACCAAATATAACCCCTGACACACCATTTAAAAGGTATTTTCTGATGTTATTACTTGCTGTCTCTTTCAGATTAAGATCTGTATTTATAAATTACTGATGTTTTGGCAATTTTATAACATTTTATTTCTTAATAACTGCAATTTTGACCCAACACAGGAATTTATTTATTAGTTGTTGTGATGTTGTTGTGACATTTATTGCTTAATTACAGTCCATATATGAACATGGCATTTGGCCAATACCAACTCCAGCTAATAAAAATATTATGTTTTATCTCTATTATTGTAATTTTATGACTATATGATGTCTAATTCCAGTCATAAACACCATTGAAGGCTTTCCAGATTACTCCATGCTACCCATGGGAGCCAAGGGCAGGTGGATGTTGGCGAAAGAGATTTCTCCAACAGACAGATTCGGTCTGAAATACAAATAGTGGGTCCTTAGGGGCGGGGTCTCTTTTCATTAGTAACATTGTATGGAAAAACAGATGTGCTACAGTCAGTAATTGCATTATTGATTAATATTTGTCATTACATGGCTTATCAAAATGTTTTATATTTCTATTGTTTGATTTATTTTAATTATTTACTTCAATCTTTAATACAAGGATTAAGGTTGAAATGCACATCATCACAAATTTCTGCCAAGGGTGGTACAGTGGCACACAGCAACAGTCAATATCTGTCAATATGATATGAGATTATCATCTCCTTGGTTCAAAACTAGTGTAGCTCCAGGACTGCTGGGCATAACAGGGTGGAATGACTGGACTATAAGCGTGAGCTCTTTAATCCCTGTGTAAGGATCATGGCTGGTAGATAGAGATGTGTGAGGAGCAATACACACACACCTCACTGCAATTGACTACATTAAACTGGGGGGAAATGGGAGACGATGGATTAATAATATAGTAAAAAAAATGTCAGAATGTGTTCGCATATGTTTTCTGTGACCCTTATGTATCCTACAAGCTTAGCAAAACATGAAGGTGTTGCTCTTTTCTTTAGAGTTCTTCTTGTTAGTGTCTATATTTTATCCTGATGGAGGATTACTGTTTGTCAGAAGCATGTCTCTGTCAGTTTGATTACAAGGCAACTGTACACTTCACATCCAAAAAAATTTAATTTCAAGACCAGAAGGATCAAACCTAAATTCATAACCCTTATATTACTTTGAAGCACTATATTCCATTAATCTAAAGTAACTTATTAATACTGGAAAGAATTATTGCAGGTAAGGGACCAATCAGCCAAACTATTTGGCGCAAGGGAATTCTGGATAAACCATCAAACTTACTAATTGCCTTTTGTTTACTTTTGCTTATTTATAGTAGCATATCAACAACATATTTTTGTCTTTTGGGAAGCACATCAAGCATCAAACTCATTCACATGATCCATGTAGGTGTGTTGGCTGGTTTACATATTCCAGATGTTTAATATAGAAAGTGAACATTTGAATTTATAGTCTTGAATAAATTGGCACCTTGCAAGTGACGTATTTCCACCTTAGTCAAGTGTGGCCTTCGAATGCACTACATTGTTTCTGAGTGTGCAATAAATGAGATATAAACCATTATTTATTATTTCATGTAGCAAAGAAGGCTGAAGATAACTCAGACGGATGCATCAGTCAATAATGCCACCATTTTGTCAACCACCATCAGCACCATATCAGTCTTTATCTATGCTGAAGCTTTATGTATTGATTTATTTCAGCTCTGTATTGAATCATTCCTAACTGTAATGTCTTATACGCTAAGGAATTATACCAAGCCCTTAAGGTGCAATGTATCATATCAGAACATGAGCATTTCTGGATGGACCGGTGGTTCAACCTGGGGTCTGATGATTGATTTTACTGCCGTAGGCTAAGATGTGTTTTATCTTCAGCTGAAAAGAATTCGTTGTTGCTTTGGTGTCCCTGAAAGGACTTGACATGGGCACTGCCGACAGCATCTTTTCACCAGCATGAAGCGAATTCATTTGCGCATCTGCTTTGTGTACGAAGAGACACACCCTGATTATTATTCCAACACATTATTTTTCCAATAAATGCAGGTGGCATCATTCAGCCAGGAAGTCCCATTCTACCACAGTCCCTGTAAAAACAATAGCCAATCGTTGTTCATGTAGGCGGCCAGCCTGCCAGATAAGACAAATTTAAGCTCTGGTGTGTTAGCCTGTTTTACCACTGCACCACCAGAGCACCTTTTTTAAGTAAATAATTTAAATAATATTGTTAATGTGATTTAACATGGCGCTTTAAGGAACACTTTATAGGAATTATAACTATAGCTATAACTATAGCTAAAATAATCTATAAGTCTAGTTATTCTATACCTATTTGATTTGATGTAATGAGCACTACAGATTGTTCAATAGTGTCAATGAATTTAAAGAATTACTGATTTTAAGTGTCTTCTCAATTGACTTTAAAAATAAATAAGACTAGTTTATCTGCACCTATTTGATGGTTTGATTTGATTTTTACACATTGGTAAATAACCTTACAAATTCATTTTTAACTAAAGAAGCACCAACAGGCTTAAGTCAAGTGTCCATATACTTACACCCATGTAATATGCACTTAATTCTTAATATTGTGTTGGTTCCAATTTCGGTACCAAAACAACCCCACAAATGTGCTACACTGTGCACTTTGTCTGCCTTTGATCTTGTCACTAGTTTACCACTGTTTCTTCCTAGGACAACTTTTGATAGATTCCGACAACTGCAAACTGGCAACATCCCACAAGAGCTTCAGTATAGGAGATGCTCCTAACCAGTCATCTAGACATTCCAATTTGGCCCTTGTCAAATCCTTACACAATTTTTCCTGCTTCTAGCATCAACTTTGAGGCCAATATTTTCACATATGTCCTCCCACTAACATGTGCTGTTATGTATTCAATCATTTGACTTTAACTGCACATGCAGACTGAACAGAAATGCTTATTGGTATCAGTTATTCTGGGAAAAACACATTGTCCTTATCAGTACAATTCAACATTAGCTGACCACACGAGCACATCGTAATCACAGTATGTAACCCGAGCATAACAATGAGAATTGTAGACAATGCCAAGCTCGATACAACTCCAACTGTAATTGATTGAGCCATTAAGATGTTATCGCTAGCATCAAACCAGCTTCTGAGAAACTCCAGCCCTTTCTTCTCTGAGATAAACAAGATTACCATGATTGGAAAGTGCTATTCATGGTTTTACCATTATTGATGAAAGCAGTGTCAGTTCCCTTTCTTTCTTTATCCTCTCTTAATATTCATTCACGTCACTGCAACATCTATTTTATCCTGATAAGGATTACTGTGGGGTGGAAGCATGTCACTGTTCAATTCTAATGCAAGAATACAACTCACATATGCAAAAGCCTTACAGTCAAGACCAGAGATGAGGATCAAACCCAGATCCAAAGACTTAGCCTAGGATTTAGTCAGCAGATTTAGTTTTACTTTTGATTTAAATTAAATAAATATAATTTTAGAAATGGGTCCAGAGCATTCATGGCACCATGTAGCTACCAGCTGTCTCATTTGGTCACATTGGGGCAGAAATATGAGAACTCATCACCATTATGCAAGATTACATTTACATAAGTACTTCATTTGCAAGATTGTTCTTATTAAAACGTAAAGGC
>JAYDZG010000039.1:8726186-8742307 GCA_034509265.1 Microcambeva bendego
AAAAGCTCCACCACTTAGGCCCCGAAAATGTTAATTTATGTCATAATGATAAAATATAAGTAATTTAATTGGAATGCCAATAAAACTAAGTAAAACAGAAACACCAATATTATATAGCTAGATGGCTTATGTAATTGGGACACCAAGCAAGAAAATACATTACCAGCAGGAACAAATGTGACTTTAATTGAAATCTCATGTGATCTTGCTTTGCCATGGCTGTGTTCTAACAAAACCTACATGAACTGCCTAGGGACCCTACAGTGGCATGCACATGATTTCTTCTGGTAATCATGCCGTTTCAAAAACCTGTTCCTATGAAGTATGTCACCGGTCCAATAATACTAAAGGTCTTACCTGTTACAAAATGTTTATCTGTCTGTCTGTCCGTCTGTTTATCTAATGTCTGCCTATCTGCCTTCTTGTGTTTCTGAGTGAGTGTGTCTGTCACCAGAAGACAACATTTTCACCATGTATTGCTTTTAAACTTTTAAAATCTCTAGTAACAACCGATATGTCTGGAAACTAGTTCCTCCGAGGTATGCACGACTGCAAGCTAATCACTGCCTGTCAATCAGCCACAATAAAAATGCAACCTGCTCGAAGTGCTGATGTATGAAATTAAATCCAGATGCATAAATCTTGCTTTTCCTGATTGTGGTAAATCAAATACATTGCGGCTCACTGACATGCATTTGAATTGCTGCCAGATGGAGACCAAATGAAGTTACTCTGTAAGAATGGATTTCTTCTGAACCACTCTGAAAAAACATATAGTTTACAAGGCATATCAGGCGACATCTTTAGTCAGGTAATAACGTCTTCTATGGTAAGTCTTCGTCAACACGGTGACCTCCATCCTGACAAGAGTGTGCACAAGGATTCGGGGTATGGCTCAACTGTCGCAATCCATATCTCAGTGTAATTGGACCATCTAAAACCATTACTGCAGGCTTGCATAAATATTTCATAAGTATGAATGAGAGGAAACGTACACAGCCTTGGCAGATGAATCGCAGCAATCAATATGGATATCCTGTATCGGTCCTTCAATTCTTTCTCATGCAGGCAAATGTAAATTAGCTTTGGTGATGGCAATCCATCAGATCCTGTCCCATTGCTTAGTCTCTGAGAGGACTAAAGGACCTGCACTTGGGGTGAGACAGATGGCCGAAAGCAAGCACATTTCAGACCTTTTAAAACTTCATGCTGTATGTTTTATTCACAACTCTACTCTGTCAACACCAGTGATTGTACCTCTAACAACAGATCTATCAAGTTTATTAAGTTTGCCACAATCAGAGTCATTATTTTACACCATGTGTATCTTGAATCATGGTGTTGAACATATAAAAGACTATAAAAACGGTCATTAATCTTTAGGATGAACCCCACCCCACTTGTATGCCTAGAAATTCAAGCCTTCACAAATGAGACACATCACATCCATTATCTGAGAACTATTATTCATTGGGAGCTGAAATTGGACTGGAACACAAACAATAAGAAGAAAGCTCAACAACTGAAAACGAAGGGTTTTATATTATACCCTGTGCTAGGCGCATCGCAATGCACATTGCTATCTTACACCCCGGTAAGAATCTATTCAGATGTCTTACACCTGCATCAATAAAATAGCAACAGTGTTTTCTCTGATGGTTGAATACCCATCAAATCACACCAAAGCACTCACTGTAATAGATTGTGAAAGTGAAACTTTAAAGATTAGCCTGCACAGGAGTCACCTGTAGCCTGTTAAGTAAATTAAAGGATTTGATAAATAGGTCAAGTGTTTATGTAAGGGGAATTAAAAGTCAGGAATGGTGTACTGGTGCATTTGTATTTGGACATTTTAAGGTGCTAACTTTGGAGTTATTTGATCACTGTGTTTTTGACTAATTTGTCACTGACGTGTTGTGCACCTTCACAGCGTGAACAAGCAGGTAAATTTCCTCTGCTGAGAAGAGCTGGACACGTTCAAGTTCAAGTAGCCGCAACACAGAAATAGCAAATCTGCCAAAGTCAGACCACACCGGACTTTTATGGGGAATGGCAAGTGAGACGCTGATTGGTTTATGGCACGTTATGCCCAAAACACACCCAGGAATAATTAACAGATTTAGAACATCCCCTGTGCATTTCATGCCACGCAAAGCGTACTTTTTCCATCGTTGAGATAACAAAGACACACTGCCATGCCACAAAATCAAGCTGTGTAATGTGTGGTTGATGGGTTGCCAATGATCACTAAAATAGTGACCTAAGAGTCATAAGACCTTGGACCAGCAGCCATCAATGAACAGCTGAAGATGAAATACTATTATTCTCACTTGTTCATTAGGATTTTAATGTTTAATTTTAATATTTTACACTTTGGTTACATTCATGACAGGAAATGATAGTTAATCATTACTCAAAACCAGACCAGATAAATAGGAGGGTTATGTCAGGAAGGTCATATGGCATAAAAAACTAATGAATAATGTGGATCACGATCCAATCTGGTGACCCCTAATGAGAGCAGCTGAAAGATGAAGAAGAAGAAAAAATATATAAACACATGGTGCTCAGATGCCGCAGGAGACTATTACCCTATACTGCTGCTTTCGGTTAGGCGTCTATATGGCTGAAGTGGAAAGCCAAAGCCCTGTGATTAATTGCTCCCCTATTCTGTGTATAAGCATTACTGCTTGGTGTTTCGGGATAATAAAAACCAAACCTGACAACAACAACCATGGCCAAAACTCTCATTTCAACATGACCCACAAATCAGAAAAACATTGTTCTAAACCCTATGCCAATTACCAGAGCTTTTAGCTTCTCAATTTTCCAAATTGTTGCGACAACAACATCAAATTATGTATCTGCTCACTATCTCCAGGTGATCAGGTCTTCATGTTTTTTGTGTGGAATGAAAATTGGTCGGTCATCATGTTAACATGCTTATTTTTTCCTCACCTACGTTCAGGTCGAGGGTTGGCTTTTATAACGAGAGATTCCTGATGTTTTGACAGTGCTGGTGGAGGAAAGCATGGGTTCAGTCTGCTGAATACAAAGTGAGCACACTTTCCCCAGAGAAATCTTTCTTCTGTGCTGACAAGATTGACACTCCATGATGAAAACATACAGACTGGCGCACTGACATTTCCCTCTGCACAGTCGGTTGTATATTGTTCACGATTATTCTCCTTCTAAAAACCTCCCAAAACATTATCTTTTTAAAAGTCCATGTTTACCACTTGTGCTGGTATTGACAATATAAAGATGTTCCCAGCATGCTATGTGATCTTAATAATAATAATAAAAAAAAACCTAAGCAGACATGAATGACATAAACCTCAAAAGGGTAAGTGCATGGGTAAAGTGGGAAAAAGAAAAAGCAAATACCAAAATGATAGACCCCTAAAGAGGAAAGGTCAGCAATACTATTCACTTGTCCCTAAGAAGGTATGTTCTCTGTAACCCAGTATAACCCTACTCTGCCTGCTCATGTAAACTGATGGAAGTAGTCTCTTCAAGCCAACAAATGACAACACGGCTACCTTAATAACATGACTACATGCAAATATATACCTCAAAGTTTTGTGGCTCGACATCTACTCTTTCAATTGCAATCTACTTTTTTCTCAATCACAATCTACAGTGAGATATGATGTTTGCCTCATTGTTCTTCAAAAATTCTTTTTTTGCTTTTTAAAATGTGCTTCAATTCCTATACTTATCTACAGCATTGCAGGACAAGTACATGAAAAACACAGAATTATTCTCAACAATTACTCACAACCTTATTCTAATAATTGTGCTAAATGGTGTCAGCCAGATTTGTGATGTCAGGACAATCACTGTTGATTCTCAACTTTCCAAGCGTTCATCAGTAAAGGTGAACGGCTATTCAGATTTCATTATTTTAATGTGAAAAAGGCCCATTTACATAAATAGGTTGCTCTAAGATGTAACAATTTTCCTTAATCAGCAAAAACTGTCCAGTAGAGGTCCTTAACTTCATAGGAATGTCTAATTGAATGGTTTCAAAATTTCCATAAGCTGTTTATGAATGAACAGCGTCCACCAGCGTCTCAAAACTAAACTTTGTGCTCTGCTCTGCACTATTAACGAATGAAAACATTTTAGATTAGAAGTGCTTCCGTCAGGAGCGATCTACTGACATTCACTACGGGTCAATCGCGATTGATGTATTGGGTCTTAGAGTACAGCATCACTAATCAATATAGTTTGGTTAGTAAATCAGTCCAAGAGGACCATAACCCTAAAAAATAAACAAAGCAACATAACAGGGTTGCACTGCGTGCAGCACTGTTGCCTCACATGATTTATTGGCCAGGAACCAGGGTTCTATCTGTCTGGGTTGCATGTTCTCTACTTGCCTGTATGGGTTTCAATCCACAACACCAAAGACATGCTATCAGGCCAATTGGAGTTACTGAAACTGTTCTAGGTGCGAGTGTGAATGTAAGTGTAGACTTGCAACCTGTCCGGGAGTCAAGTGTTATTGACTGTACTGTTCTCCTGGTTTACTCAACACACAACATAGGAAACTATTCTCTATGAATGATGCTCCAGCCTTTCGCAAATATTGACGGTCACTTCATTTACCAAATCTCAAAGATAACAAACAATAAAAAATAGCGCTATATTTTAATTAATTTATTATTATTATTATCATTATTATCATTATTATTATTAATAATAATACAGTACTATTGCCTGCGTTGCACAGCAGCCTATTATGCTAGCCCACCACTACCAAGAAGAAAAATAAAAAAGATTATTATTAATATTATTTCATGGTCTGATGAACAGAAAGTCTTTTCTAGATTTCTTGCTATTGCATTTCATGGTTTATTGTATTGTTTATACTACTGGAGTAGAAAAATCGTTGCAATGTTTTCTTTCATTTCATTTTTCGAAGCCCCTGCACATGTTTTGGAAAGATAAACCTAGACTTGGCAGATCTTCAGTGTAATTATGAACCAAACTTCTCTGCAGCAGACATTACAACATTAACCTTGAAGTTTGTAAAAGACGCACAAGAAGTTTCACATGTTTAAGGTCTAACACGGCAGCTTGCATTCAGAGATAAGAGAGCAGGAGTATTGGTCATCAAAAATACATGTTGAGGTTCAATACAGAGGCTTTGAAAGAAGATCAAAACATTCAATATGTCTATAAACATAGGCTACATGACTAAAAATATGTATTCAGCTGAACAGAATCATGTTTAATCTATACAGCCTTTACTGATTTGTCGCTATTTGTGCATATGAGTCAAAAGAACATTTGTGAGGTCAGAAAAAAATCATCCCAAATGCGTTCAATGACCTCAACACCTAGCTTTGGAATGTCTTGTTCTACAATTATAGTTTTACTTCTTTCAATCTAACTTCATTTTTTCCTTCCGTCTGAACTTTATTTCATCCTTCAGAACTTCCTTTGCTCTGAATGTCCTTTCAAACTCCCTTCCTTCCTCTCTTTCTTCCCATTTGAGCTACCTTTCTGCTAAACACCCTTCCTTCTGAACTTTTTTTCTTTCCTTTCAAACAGATCTTTAATTTATTTCATTCTTCTTTCCTTCATTTCATAGTTTCCTTTTTCCTTTCATCCTTTTCATTCCTTTCTGGATTCATTCATCCATCATCCATTCATCCACCCACCCATCCATCTATCCATCCATCCATCCAAATGAATTGAACTTCCTTCCAGCTCCCTCCGAACTTCCATCATTTCTTACATCTGAACTTCCCTGTGCTTGTTTATTTCTCTGATGGTCACTGATTTCCACAGATGAATTTAAGATTTTACAGAGAGAAAGGAACATTCTATCAATCCCCATTGTTTTGTAATGTGATGTAATTTAAGGCAATAGTCAAGAGTCCATATACAGTGGCTTGCAAACTTGAACTTTTTCACATTTTGTCACCTTACTACCACAAATTAAAATGTATTTTATTGAGATTTTAAGTGATAGACCAACATAAAGTAGCACATAACATGCAAAAGTATTTACCCCCATTTTTTCTTATACCCCTAAATAAAATCCAGTACCATCAATTGCCTTCAGAAGTCCAGATAATTAGTTAATAGTCCAGCTGTGTGTAATTCAGATTAAATACAATGAGCCTAAACACACAGCTGGACCTACAGTGGAATGGTTTATATCAAATAATATTCATGTGTTACAATGGCCCAGTAAAATTCCAAATTTAAAATACATTTAGGATTGTAGTTGTAAGGTGACAAAATATGAAAAAGTTGGGGTACAAATACTTTTGCAAACCACTGTAATACTGTCCATGTAGTGTGTTATAAATTGCTTTAATATCAAACTAACATCACAATGTCACTGTCCTGTATACCATGATATAATAGATGAACAGTTGTTTCTTGAATATCCCCTTCTATCAGTTAATGTTTGTGTATTCAGTTATTTTGAATTCTGTTTCAAAAGCCGATTAAGAAAGGCTAGTACGGGGATGGATGTAATGATAAAGCGTATGTAACTGGAACACTCACTTGGATCCGACAGAATGGAGTCAGTTTTGGGCAGGAACTGGTCACAGCGAATGCCCTGGAAACCTTCTTTACACCTGCCGAAAACAGAAGGAGAGTGACACATCAGAAAACATTTCAACGATTGACGTAAAACATGTGGGTTGTATTCGTCTTTGCTCATGACTCATGAAATGTGGACATATTTGAGAAACCAGCAGGAGCCAGACACTGTCAGCATTTCAGAATAATAAGGTAAAATAACTCGTATGACAAGCGGCAGCCGTAGCCTGGTGGTTAGAGAACTGGGATTGTGATCGCGAAGGTTGTTGTGTCAACTCTCAGAGCTGACAGGTCACGACTGAAGTGCCCTTGAGCATGGCACCAAACACCTAACTGCTCCCCGGGTGTCATGGCTAGGGCTGTCCACTGCTCCGGGCATGTGTGCTCACTGCCCCCTAGTGTTCACCAGACAAACGCAGTGGTGAAAGATAGTGTTCTAAATTCTAATTCTAATTCAAACCTGTTTTTAATTAGTGTAGCATTCAAGCACCTTATGTTTCCAGGTCTGCACTATGCAATACTACGACAATTCAGTTAGAACATTTGTTCCTTTATTCTTTAAAAACTTTGTTCCTTCCTCCCTTACAAATATATTTTCAAGCTTCCTTCCTTCCTTAACAAATTTCTTTCCTTGCATAGAAACTTCCTTTTTTTAAACTTTTTTTTACAAACATTCATACAAAGTACCTTACTTCCTTACAAACTTCCTTCCTTGCAAACTTCCTGTTGATAATAATAATAATAATAATAATAATAATAATAATAATAATAATAATAATAATAATAAATAAATAAATAAATAATAATAATAATAATAATAATAATAATAATAATAATAATAATAATAATAAAATCTGCTTACAATATAAGCAGGATCCTGACAGCATATTAAATAGGTGGTCTTAAAGTTTTGTCTCATTACAGCTTTAAATACACACTAGCCTGTGAAAGTTCTTCAGTTGACTGAGTGCATCACTTTTTTATGAAGCCTTGCCAGAACTAAATTGCCCTCTGGGTACAAACTGATCATGTTCCTAGCAGCATGTAGTCCTCTCGTGGTTAAATCTACATTCACATGCCCAACCTGCCGGAGAATATTCATTAGTCTTTACTCAAAGGTAATTCTTTCTCGAAGGAAACAGGACGCATGGAGCTTGGCTTGGGTTTTAATTAATGCAAGAGTCCTTAATTAGCTGGTACAGGCTCCGGTGAACAGGGAGCGGAAGGGTGGCTTTTGAGTCAGGCATGTAAAGCGAGCTTGGCGGCTTGATAAGACATAGCTGTCAGACTCTACAGGGGATGCATAGAAAACCAGCATGTTTCAGTATGCACTGCTAATTAATTGGTATTTATCAGTGATGAAGAACCATTTGAACCCACTTTTAGTCCACGGTAGGTGACTGCCAACAAGGTATAAAAGTAATAAGAAGGTTACTCTTACTGGACAGTGGTAGCCCATTGGGTAGCGGTTCAAACTAAAACGTGAGAGCTTGAATGCCAGCTCTGCTTTGCAGCCACTTTTGGGCCCTTGGGCAAGGCCTTGACCCTGTCTGCTCCTGGTTTGCTGTTCAATGACCCTGTCCTCAGACCCCAACTTTCATCTATTATCAACAAGCTGATATATGCAAAGAAATAATTTATTTGTACTGTGTGTGTGCATTTGTTTAAATGAAAAAAACTCAACACAATTTTCACAAGAAAGATGATAGGATAGGGGGCGCTGTTCAGCTTCTGTCAAAAATGACAGCTTAGCACTGAGCCTCGGGTTGTCATATTGGGCGGTTTTCCACAGATTCCGCTGGTTGATTGGTGGGAAAACCCACTTTTGTAATCATTTTTGCATCTTAAAATATAAATAAAAGCTTTGGTTTTAAAAAGCGACTAGAATATAAACAGGCCGTCATTCTTCCCCCACATAAACCCGGCTGTTTGATTGACAGGTTATTCTTGGTTTTTGGCTGGAAATATATAAACTCCTAACTGTAGTGGTTTATTTAAAAATGTGATATAGTTCAATTTAATGCACTATTAAAAAATATATAAGCTTTTAGTTTCGGCCCATGGTTCTTCACTGAGATTCACTTTTGGCCCCCTTTAAGGAATTATATCTACCCTACTGGTTTCAGACAATCTTCATTTGGCTTTATTTAAATTGCTTTCATTTTTAGACATTATGAAAACAAATCACATTATGGTAGTGGACTCCGAAATCAACACCCCACTGTGCAATGTTACAATTATAATTAATAATAATACTGTGATTACTCAGGAAAGGTGACAGAGTGGCCCCGTTGATCTCATTTTCGCCTTGACATTAAAACAAGAAACAGAATGCTGTCTGGTGTTTGGCAGGGTTTATATGCCAATGCACTAAAAGCACAAAAAGGTCATCAATCAATGCTGAAAAAACATGACGTGGACAGAAGGCCTGCTTTGCCACACTTTAAACAAAGAAGAGATTATGGATCCCAACAAATCTGGTATACAACAAATTCAGCTACTTTAATACCTGAGGCCACATCATCCATTTTAACCCAGAGCAAAGGAACGCCGATTGATTTCTGATGACATGAAAAAAGTCATTCAAAGGTCTTGTAAACTGAGCCATTTTTAATGATTTGAGGGCGAGTAGACAGTTTCACTGACACTTGTTGTTGTGTTTACTGACTGTGACTTTATGTCACATACAGTTCTAGAACAACACTGCTCATTTTGGTCAAACACATACCTAGTAAATATTAAACTAAAAAAATGATAATTTACCCCAGGTATAAACGGTCAAACTACAAAATATCAAACCCTAGTAAAATGTGAAACATACATTTTTGTGTTCTGCAGTGCATCCAGAAAGTATTCTCAGTGCTTCAATTTTCCATATTTTGTTATGTCATGACACTTTTTCCACTCAAAACACCTGTCGGCTGTAGGTATTTCTTACCCAACAAAAATATTTAAAACGAGTGACAAAATGTACAAAAACCAAAGTACACTGAGAGTGAGTGTACGGTGCTGCTGCATCAGTGCATGCTTCCATCTTGCCCTATTGTAACCATAGGCCAAACAGTGGCAAGTCTACAGTGGTGGGGCTTGACCTTCTGATCACTAGTCAAGTACTTTAACAACTGAGCTAACACTGTTTGCTTGTCATTCTTTAGCATTGGCTGCCCATGACCCTTTCACCGGTTTACCACTAATCCTTACTTGGACCCATTTCATTAAATACCACTGAAAACTGAGAGCACCCCACAAGAGCTGTTTTAGAGATGCTCTTAAACCGTAATCTAAACAACACAATTTGTCCTCATTTGTTTAAATCCTTATGCTGGTTCATTTCTCATGCTTCTAACATCAAATTTGATGATAAAATGTTTACTTGTTGTCTAATATATCTCACCTACTGAGAGGTGCAGTGAGATTCCACTGAATCTGTCAGTGATCATAATGTTATACAGTCACTGTATTGTAATTACCTTTGGATACAATTGAAATTGTCAGAAATGTATATTTTTCGGTATACTGTACTTATATAAACACATTAATTAAAAATGTAAATAAATATTTCTATGTTACAGCCCATGTTAGGCTGTGTCAAGCTGGAGAAATGCATCTACATCAGTTGTGATGTTCTCCCTCGCAAAGCAGTCAGGGACAAATGTCTGGCATGGAAGATACATCCCTGGCACTCATCTACATGGATGTCATTACATGCCTTTTCCATCGCCTGGAGTTATGCTGCACATGGTGTTTGATCCCAGAAGAAGAATTTCTTTACTGGAAATGTGGAAAACACATATTTCATGTCCAGTTAAATATGAAACAGGTACAACATGTTCCATTACAGCAACAATGTGCTAAATGATGCCATTTGTGTTTAGTGATTTAAAAAAATCTGTAATTACCATCTGTAATTTAGACTTCTATTGATTAAATTATATTGTTTGTCATTTATTCATATACTGGTGTACAGTGCAATGAAATTATGTTTCCTTCGCATATTCAAGTTTGTTTGGAGGCAGGGTTGGGAACGCAGGGTCTGCCATCATATGGCACCCTTGGAGCAGCCGGCTTATTGGTCTTGCTCAAGGACCCAACAGTGGCTGCCTAGCACAGCCTGGATTCGAGTGGGAATGAATTGTAATTGTTCAGAGTTGAACAGTTTGGAGAGCTTTACATATTAGGGTTAGTGAAGGTCCTGGGTTCGATCCCCAGAAGGGGTGCTCCAGGTCTTTACATGTGCTCCCCGAGTTTGTGTGGGCTTCATCCGGGAGCTCCGTTTTCCTCCAACAGCTGAAACACATGCAGCCTGGTTAATTGGAGACATTGAGTTAAATAAGTACCTAGCCACTCGGATGCATAAAACAGTGAACTGTAGTGCCGATCACAGGCCTGTGTAAACAGGAAGGGTTGTGTCAGGAATACCATTGATACAGATTGATTTGGGTGGTCTCCCAGCCTGGTGTTATATGAATGACTAATACTAACCTGACCAGCAATCAATATCTCACTGAAACAGACTAGCCCTCAAATCGAGCAGCTATTTTTGGTAAACAGCTAGCACATGCTTATTGAACTTGTTTTGTGTATTTTTTGGTCATGGTAGACTGCTTTAGTCTAAGGTGCTGGAAATACACTGCAGGGTACTTGCCGGAAAAACCTCACTGACTTTCTGTAATGAAAATATTCTCACAGTGATTTCATAACTGGGCATTATCAGGAGATAGTTGCCAGGTCTTGTTTTCAACATGATACAGTGATTCACAAATATAGCTTAAAGCATTTTAGCCAGAATGTAATGTAGTAGATAAAGAAAACACAATGCTAGAATGAGCATCACATGACTATTACTCAATAGTTAAAGAAAAACATCAATTTCCCTCAATGGACCTACAGTGGTAACCAGGACAGTCATGGCCTAGTGAATTGAGCTTTGGGCTATCAAAGAGTTTGAATCCAGGTTCTGCAATGCAACCACTGTTGGGCCCTAGAGCAAGGCTCTTAACCCTGTCTGCTCCAGATGCTAGCTTCCAAAGTAGCTGGGGTATATATGAAAAAAGAATTTTGTTGTACTGTACATTTGTGCATTTTCTGGATGCTAACTTAAACACTTTAGCACTACAGTAGCTTTTGTCTCTGGTCAGATTTATTATGTTAGTCTGGTGTGATGGCCTTGTGAAAGATTTGGTATATGGTTAAAGTGTTCAGGATACAAATTCTTTCTTTTTTAAATGGATTTTCTCCCCCTTTTTCCCCAATTTCGATTCATGCTTGCTCTCCGCCAATGCCGATCCGCTCTGATTGAGGAGAAAACAATCAAGATTTTTTTTTATTTCATTAGGTTTTTGTCTACAAAATGGATTTTCAATATTTAATTCTGTCTATCAATTTTGCTTCATGGAGCTTTGTTAATAATCTGAGTGTTAACTAAACAAATATTGCTTGTCTGAGGAAAAGCCCATTTCAATGTGCCTGAAATTTAATTTGGTAATTTAGGTAGAAATACATTTCAGTGTTTACACTGTAGGCCAATTTAATTACAGGTTTAAAATGCTTTATTTTTGCAATAAATATGAGCAAAAGTATGCTATGATGAGTTTTATAGGCATACTTTTCCAAAACAATGTGCATTTATGTGGAGTTACAGCAGTCTCCAATAATGGTAGTGAATGTATCCAATAATGGTAGTGAATGTCTCCAATGATGGTAGTGATTGTCTCCAACAATATACATATCTGGTGATATTTTTGGCACCCAGGTAGAGCAGAAAAAAAGGCCTCCAGCACACCAGCACCAAGAGGCCGAGAATCTGGCATAAGAGCTATGCTAAATCAATAATATGGACCTCAATCCACTGTGCCAACCACCAATGGGAGCAGCCAAAAGGATTCATTTAAATGTCTGACTATTTGACTGTTTATTTCTGCCTTAGTTTCACGAGGTCACATCGTGAGGTCCAACTACACTCTCAAGTTAAGCAAATCTCGGTCTTCAAAACTTGTGCCCCCACCAAATTCTCAGTCCAATCTAACTATACCTAATTACCTGATTAATTTACACTTTGTCTGTTCTTATGTTGACCTTCACTCTTCTTATGTGACTAACACACACCTTCTCCAACACTTGTGCATCTTCTCACCTCCCCGAGGTGAGTTCATTTGTAGATCAGCTTGAGAGATGCTCCCTGATAACGTCATCCATTGACTCAAATTCTGGCACCATCAAGGAAGACGTCCCAGCAGCACAAAAAAAAAACCACAACACTTGCTCATGCAGGCACAAAACCTTCCTGGAACAGAGCTGAGATCTGAACTGACGAGTTTTATTTTTTTACTTCTCTGTTTTTAAGTGGTACTCAGGACTCCTTGTTCACTTACTCTAATTGTGCAGAATTAGGGTACCAATGGATTGACACTGGAGCAAAACCTCAAACATAGGAACACATCAAGATCACCATTAAGTGTATCCCAGGGGGCTGGTGACCATGATAGGTAGGCAGCTTACCCGCAGCTGAACCAAGAAAAATGGAAAGTGCTTGTGACAGAAGAAAAAAAACCCACAAAAACAAAAGGAGAGAAGATCGCCTTAGGATGTCTTAAGCCACAAGCTTCAACTAATCAGAAATGAGGGCTAGCTGGAGGCAAGACCACGGCCAGTCAACCAGCTTGTCAATCCACTGGGATCCGAAAAAACCCCATCTTTTCTAAGCAAAGATAAAAGGGAAAGCAAACAATTCAAAGGGATTCAATTCTGGAAATGACTGCGAGTGAAAAGATAAAAAGAATTGTGAGGTTATGTCGACTCAGAAGTGGAATTACTCAAACAGCAAGAGGGCAGCTGTAGCCTACCGGTCCAGTAATCAGAAGGTTGCCAGGTTAAGGTTCAAGGTTGCCAGGTTGCCATTGTCTGGCCCATGAGCAAGGCCCTTAACCCTCAGTTACTTAGGTTGTGTACTGTTACTACTGTAGGTCACAAGGAAAAAATAATTTGCTAAATGCTAGCCATATACTAAAGGTTATGGTCCGGGACTAGTAATCCAAAGGACGCTGGTCAAAGCACAACCACTGTCAGGTTGCAACTTAAGTTAGGCCCTTTACTCTCAATTGCTCAGACTGTATAATGTCACTGTAATATAAGTCGCTTTGCATACTAAATGCCAAAAATGTAAATGTTTCCTTGCTGCAGAAGCAAGTACTTGAAGGAGTGCAAGGGAGCAGCTGAATCCACACGGTTGACTACCTCACCAACTGTGCACTAAAATGGTCTCCCTGAATAAGGCATGATCAGGTGCTCAGCATTGGCACTGATTGGCACTGATGTAGCTCCTGGGATCTGCAGTTTGTTTTGAACCCCAACAGATCGACTTGGAATTTTTTTCCTACTCAAAACCAAAGAAAGATAATCAACCTGTTACAAAATATACTGAAACCGGAAAAAAGGACCTAGACTGATGAATCATGCTTGAATCTGAAGGAGAATCACTTGTTTAAAATGTCTGGTCATGTTCTGACAAAATTTTGAATATCTTTTTGTATTGTTGCACAACAGTTGTTCATCTTTAATTAAATCCAGCAGCCAAACGATGTTCCTACAACAAAAGATGTATCTCTGAAAGTGCTTAAACCAAGAAAAAGATCAGAAATAAACACATGTCGATTCGCTAACACCCTTATCTTTGGAGGGGTTAAATTACACAGTAATGCAATTTCCTACTGAGCATCTATTGGCTGTTTATTGAATGTAAAATTATACCCTCATACCCATGGGTAATTACAGCTTAGTCAAAGAACACATTCAAGCAGTAGGAGGATACACACCAAGTGCGATTTAAAGCTTTTAATTTTGAACTAATCACAAGTCTGAATGGTTGAAGTGATGATGATGGGGTCAGCTTCAGTAACGGTATTATTAGCATCGCACATTTGAAATGTCTTATACGTTAATTGATCATATACACAACACACTCAGCACATCAGGGATTACAATGCCTATATTTGACAAATAAACATTTACAGGTGCTATCAGCACTCCATGGATCTATATAAAGTTTACTTATATATGTATTTTATATTTATTATGTATTAATTTATAATTTATTTAAAACAATTATTTATTGTACATTTTATTATATTTTCTAGCTGAAATATTTTTATTATTATTATCTCTTTAATTTTAATAATTAAAAAAAAAAAATACAAAAATAGTTGTGCCCCGTAACTCGACCCCCTAAACAGTGGCCCAACCATTTTTGTGTTATCATTCTGCTTAGCTTATTGCTTTTTAAAACAGCTTTTGAATTGTTTTTTCTTAGATTAAATGTGTCATTTTGAGTACATACACATCCCTATGAAAAAATACATTGAAACTTGATGTTTTTCCAACTCACCATCACTCCCCCAACCAACTGATAATGAGTTTCAAGGTACCACTATAACTTAAAAATCAAAGAAAAATATATCAGACCTTGAACCTTATTGATTTCAGTAGTTACAGTGAAAGCAAACCATCAGGAAAAGAGATCAGACTGTGAGGGCGGATGGACTGACTGATTATTATTCATTTAAGAGGTGAAAGAACTCAGCAATTCTATCAAATGAATAATTAAGCGACTGGAAGGAACAGGACATCCTTAAACCTTAGATATTATGAAATGCAAGTGGCATTCATTTGTCTACATATGTTTTTATTGGAACTTTTTTGTTATATTTATATATTTAAAAAAATCAGTAAATGAGGATCGTCCGACGCTCAAAAAGAAGGACGTTGAGAAAGAAACAGCCAATGAAGATACTTGTTACTGTTGGTCCTGCTGTGTTTTTCAGTCTTCAAGTTGCAAACTATGCGAAAAGGGCTAATAAATCTAATGACAATATTTAAGTCATTTGACAAGCTTGATTAAAGCTGTAAATGCATCAGTTGTTAGATCACACTTGTTATTAACTATGTGTAGTTCTGTCACTAAATGTGCAATGAATTAATGGAGTAAATAGAAGCGATATTAAAGAAGACAAATTCCCCCTTCTTTTAATGTTTGTTACAACAAAGCATTTTTAAAACTGTTCATCTACATACCAACTCCAAAACATAAATGAAACACAATACAAAAGCTCACAGCAACCAGCCAGACCAGCATTCAACAGACACAATTAGCAAATATCTAAGAGAAGAGAAGTCAGAAAGGGAATTCGACCATGACCCACTGTACTTGCTTAGGTACTATGTTACAATCTACCTGCGGCGTCACGTGTGTAGATCTATAGTCTTTTTTGTCCAGCGTGGAGGCCATGCAGCTGGCAGAAAATGCCAGAATACACAAGGAAAACTGTATACTGTCTTAAAAAAGGACATTCTCATACCTTTATCTGACAATAAAAATAGGGCTTAGATGTTTATTTATTTATTAAGATATTTTTTTATATTTAAACACTTTTTACTGGTTACACAAGATTTATCTTCTTAATTTCAGACATAGTCATGGACAATCTCCAATTCACTTTACTTGCATGTCTTTGGTAGGAAATCTGAGCTCTCTGAGCAAACTCCACATAAAAAGAACC
>JAYDZG010000039.1:8760547-8773896 GCA_034509265.1 Microcambeva bendego
TGAGATGCCAAACAGATTTGAGAAATTGCCGAAATATTGAAGCCACACAAAAAAGCAATAACACAAACTCATCTTTAACTGAAAAATCATTTATTGTATATTCACTAAATGTTGTTTGGGAAGGTTTTTAAACTTGTTGAAGCTTTATTTAAAAATTATATTTTAAAAATTTCTTTTTTTTTAATCGCAATCAATGTTTAATTGCCATAATCAATGCTGTTAATCATGCCTCAAAAGTAAGTCATGGATAGCAGTGTCTGCTATTCAAATCACTGATTTACACTGACCAGGCATAACAATATGACCACTGACAGGTGGAGTAAATAACACTGATTATCTCTTCCTCAGAGTACATTTAAATGGGTGGATTTATTTAAGGAGAAGTGAACATTTTTATCTGCAAAGTTCATGTTAAAAGCATGCAAAATTAACAAGCCTATGGATTTGAGTGATTTTAACAAGGGCCAATCAAAGGGGGTAAGAAGAGAACAGTGGATCATCATTGGTGAATACACAGTGTATTGGAGTTGGATGACTGTTAAGGCAGCAAAGGGGGACGACAACACACATTTAAGTGGTCATAATGTTATGTCTGATTGGTGTATTAATAATTACAATTGATTGGCACCCAATGATGACAACTGACCTTAAAAATGAGGACCTGATCTTTTATATAATGCTGCATTAATGTTTGGATGTTTGGAGGACAAAAAACATTATCAGATCTTTAATTAGTGCTGGGTGGTATAATAGTTCCTTTATTTAACCTTTATTATGTATACATGGTGGCATTTAAATGATTTGTATTTTATAAACTCTTGACAATATAAAAATCCACAGACTTTATGTTAAAGTAATACTTTTAAAGTACTGTAAGAATTTTTACTCTATCTTTAAACTGCAGCTTAAGGTTAATAATCCATAATGTTTGTCGTCCATCATGATTCACATCGATGTATGCATGTACAAGGCCATTTTGAAGTCCCCTGAGTGGCCCACAATAAAAACAGGGTTTCTTCTAAGGTGTTTCGTGGAAAGTCTCCTTGGTGAACTTGGTAGTGACAAAAGGTTATTAATAACACTTTACAAAAACAAGGACAGCATTGTTTCCTACCCAAGTAACTCAATATATCACTTATATTGGCCTGTGCAAAACCTAAAGTCTGAAGGTTAATGACCAAACCAGTATGTAACACAAATTGGATCTACAATAACGAAAGGGGGAAAAGTTTTTGTTTTTAGTGGCAGAAAGCTTTATCTTTTGTACTTTCTGCCTTTTCCTTCCAAAAGTCATTTATAATACCTCAATTGTAGATTCCTTCTTTGCTGCAGACCTACAGAGTATTATGCTATCTCTGGAAAAAATGTGCAGTTTCAGACCACTTATTTTAACTGTCAAGAGGTGGTATCTGGCATAGCAGTAGCGCAGACTATTATTACTGAAACAACCCTCGACCAGCCAGCAGAAGTCGCAATTCCTGGAGCAGCTAATGGTTTGTTTGACCATTATTTTCTTCAACCCACACCACAATATTAAAGGTGAGATTGGAACTTGAGAGATCAAGATCTCAGAGGGGATGAACTCAAAATTGGACAACAGTTACTTGGTTGACCATTTTTTCTCTCAGACCACACTCAGTCCTGTCTGTGTGGGTCAGTAGAGGGTTAATATTGAAGCTAAAAATTCAAGCCTGAAAGATCAAGATCCTAGAGGTGATGATTACATTAGACTTAGAGGCAGCCATGGTGGTTAGAGAACTGGGCTTGTTCTCGGAAGCTTGTCAGTTCGATTCCTAGAGCAGACAGGTCTAGACTGAAGTGCCGTTGAGTCTCCCCATGCGCCGTGAATATGCTTGGCCACCGCTCTGGGCACGTGTGCTCACTGTGTTTCACAGCATGGATTGGGTTCAAATTTGGAGAAATTTCACTGTATTTAAAGCAGTGGTGAATTCTAAATTCCAAAATAATAATTTTAATCTCAGAATTGATGAGTACATTAGACTGTCCGTGACACTAGACACTATCCTGTCTGTGTAGTGTAAAGTTTATATTCAAGCTAAAATTCAACCATGACAGATGAAGATTTAAGATTTGGCAGACTTATTAGACAACTGTGCCAGAGAGCCTTTATATTCTGGGTTTTAAATTTTATTTTACATTTAGGGAAAGACAAAGCCCCTGTGGTTTCCAATCAAATATGTGCCTTCTTGTTGAAGTGAACTTTATAGACCATTTTCATTGCAGAAATAATCTGAGCCTTGACCCAGTCATCTAGCCATCACAATTTGGCCCTTGTCAACTCACTCAAATCCTTTTCCCTGCTACCAACAAAATTACTTATTAATTAATTAACCTTCACATGCTGCCCGATACATCCCACCAACTAACAGGTACCTTGATGAAGAGATAATCAGTGATATTCACTTGACATGTCAGTGGTCATAATGTTATGCCTGGTCGTTTTGATTTGACATTGACATAGACAGGAGCTGCCTTCGCCCCCTCTATTGAACCTTTTGCATCTCATAGTGGGACGTCTGAAATAACAAGATGTGACAGGCTCACCCTTCAATACATTAACATAACATGAAAGTATTCCTCTTAAAGCTTCATTTATGGGCCCACAAAAGGGGAAATCAGATCTGGACTATAAGCCCTCTCTCATAACCAATTACTACTTCTCCTGCCCTCAAAACCTGCTTGCTGAACTTAATAGATGAATTTCATAAAACTGCAGAAAGAATCTGATTTTTTTCCCTTTTTCAAGGTGCCAGGAGCAATACCTTTGGGCCAAATATGTGCCAGCCGTCTTGATTTGAATCACATAGACAGGAGTTACCTTTGCCCTCTCTATTGAGCCTTTTGCATCTTGGAGTGGGAATTCTGAAATAATAAGATCTGACAGGTTGTTCCTGTGGTGGTTCCCGCAGTGGGTGGCTATATTAGCTGGCCGTAGGATGCCTGGAAGATTGATAGCTTAATAATTAAATCATGTCCTGATGGGAATTACTCTCTCTGACTGAGGTGATGTAAGGGGAAAGATATAAAGAATCGGTCCTTTTTGAGCCCAAATGTATGCTGAAAGAGTAAAAAAATGTCTTCCTAATGAAAAAAGGTGGAAAAATAGAATGAAAAAGTTTAACAAATGGAGATTATGTGGAGAAATATGGACAAATGCAGTTAAAGTATATCATGAAAGGATGAGTGTGAGCGATCCATTGATTAATACTTTGTCATGCTTATTGATTGCTAAGCTGTAGCTAAAATGACCACAATGCATATCATGGGATTTTATCAGTGCAATGTAATCAGCTTTATTTCCTCCGGACCTTGGTCAGATTAGGAGTGTTAGAACTCCTCTTTTCTGTCTGGGATAATCCCTAATCCCTCAATCAACATTTCTTTTTTTCTCCATTTATCCTGCTATTCTTTCCCACCTTTCCACTTCCTTTATTTACTTTTTCTTTACTTAGCTCTAGTCTCATAGAAACACACAGACTAGAAGCCTGCTGAGACAGGTATGGCATGATTCGGGATGCCCCAGTGTATGCTACTAACAGTCCAACTAAACATCCTCAGATGTCAGATGGCGACGACTACTACTACTTACTTATTTTGACGGCTGCAGCACATGGCTCATGAGTGTGAGCTGGGTTGGTGGGTATATAAGATGTGAAAAACACACTCAATTACATTGTCTAATAAAAAAAAGACATCTTACTGCTAGAAATGCCCCACACTAGCTCCCACATTGCTTAGATTTAAACCCAGTTGAGTATCTGTGGGAAAACCTTGATAGTCATGTTTGCTCTATGGATCATCCCCCACACACCGTCTAGCAGCTGCGGGATGCACAGCACTCCAGAAAACAATAACAACCTACCAGATTTCTGAAAGTACTTGTCTGTCTAAGGTAAATCTTTGTGGACAAATACTTTTGATGTATGTAACAAGCTACTTAAAAAGTCTGTTGTCTGTCAGTTAAAAGGAAGCATGAGAAATCAACTTTTCCCCTCAACTCAAAACATTGGTCCATCTTGAAATGAATCATTAACTAGGCTTCCACTGGTCTACCAAAAACCGCCAAAACTAATTATTTTCCTCTGAAGTGGAATACCATAATGACTTAATAACTCACAATAAATGAAATACATGCAGAATACCAAACAAACTTTTTCATGATAAAAATGTGACTCGATTGAAGTCCCAACCTCAAAAATTAAGCATGGTTAAACAAATAGGAAAGGTTTAATTAAACCTTGTGGGTACACTTGGAAAACTAAAGCAGGGGCAGAAACTAATTTGATTGTCTGTCACACTATTACAGTGCATATCTATATGTCTGTCTGTCTGTCCATCCATCCATCCATTCAGCCATCTCTGATCTATCAATCAGTCTGTATATCTATATTTTGTATGCAGTCACTATTATAAGTCACTTTAAATAAGAGCATTTTGTAAAAGCAGTCAATGTAAAATCATCCTTAAACCCACTAATTACACAAAGCCTTCTGGAATTTGAGAGGAAGATTTAAAAATTCAGTGTGATTGTGGCAAATTAACCACAGCTTTATGAAAACCGACTACTAATTACACAGATGAACCAACTAGCACTACATGTACCCCTGTCTCACTTTGTTACACAGAGCATTAATATGCTGCAAAATTATTTTATATCCCATTGCACTGCATCTGGATGTCAGCAAATGCCTTTATCTGCCATAAACACTAGCATATTGGGCACAACATTCTCCAGGCTGGCATAAATACAGGCTACTTCATCATCAGTCATCACAGACTTGACCAACGTGTGCCTTTCATATCCTGCCAATCGCTTCCCTTGGGCAGCTTGGCCACGCGTGGCACATGGCACTGAGACATTAGACAGAGGTGGCACCAACACCTATGTGAAGAAATACAAGCCTTCATGCTTTGTATGTATTTTGAACATGCATAATGCATTCAGTGCATATGATGAACACATTCAGATTTATGCCCAACAAGTAAACACGAGTTCTACTTTCCAGGTGTCATTCTAAATTCTGAATGTCTGCCAGAATTCTTCTCATCAGTGTGACAGGTTTCGCAGCTCAGGTTGTAAAACGGCACTGCAAAAGAATTTTAAGTGGAAAGGAAAGTCGACTTCACTCTGCCTCGACCCAAATGTGAAAATAGCAGGTGCGCAAAATTAGGAGAGGCTCGGAATGCCAATATGAATCGTGTCTGTTTTACCACCTGTTCATCCTGATCAGGGTCACGGTGGGTTTGATATTTCGGGCAAAAAGAAGGAAACAGCCAAGGCAGGTCACCTGCCCATCACGGGGGGCTAAGATACATACACACACACATACATTTAGACATTTTTTTAATTGGCCTGACAACATTAATTGGAAAGGTATAAGAGGGTTAGTGTTTTCACCAGTAGCTCTGCTTCAGAAGTTATAAAGGATCTTCAAAGGGGTTTTTTTTTGTTTTAAAGAGTGAGGGTATGAGGAGCAGTAATTGATCGTGATGATGTGTGTATCAGTGGCTACACACTCAACCAAAAATGTTTTGCTAATATAATAAAAAAAATTACAATGCTTTGAAAAATGCAATGTGATGTCATTTGTCATTTCATAATTTATTTGGCGTGTTGGTAGTGGTTTATGATGTTAACTGTTTCTTCCCTTATTTGATTCCTCCCAGTGTAGTCATTTCCAATTATCTGGTGTATTTAGCTTTCTCTCTAAAGCTGCTGATCTCCACTCTGACTGAGGAGAGCTGTAACTAACACACGCCCCTTCCGACACACATGCAGTAACCGACTGCATCTTGAAACGTGCCTGGAAAGTCAAGAATTTTTCTTCGATACCGACTGAAGTCATACTTGCATTATTTATGGTAAATCTCCTATGGTATCCATCCCAGGCTGAGATTCGAAACATTTTCCTCTCGATTCTTGTAGAGTATGAGTGCACATGCCCTCTTTGTAGTTTTTCATGTTTTGTCTAACCATCTAGGATGGTGGACTCCCTCATAGACTCATAACATCAAGCAACAACTCAACTTCCCAAAGAAGTATTAAAATGGTATTAATACATAGTGGCCTTTATGTGATCTTTTTAGCCACTTTTAAGAGCATGAATTTTACAGTTCTTTAAAGTGTGCCTGTGGCAATGGTGTCCAAGAGAGTTTGTATGGCTGGGGACAGACGTTGGTCAAGAAACATTGGATTGTCCTAATATGTTTGTTCCTATAATGGGATAACTACTGCTTATAAATAATACCAGTATACATATAGAAAGAGCTAAAACCAGGAATGCATGAAATCCCATTATAGGCCACACAAGTGGTACGGCAGCACACCAGAACTTGGAATTTGGATACATTGTATTGAGTCTTAGCTACGCCATCCGGCTAGGCTGGGTGGCTGTATGAACAATGATTAGCTGTTATTCATAGTGATAAGTCAGACAGGGTCTCATTATAGTGAACTATGGCCTCTGCTGCTACAGGACTTGAGTAATAAATGTAAAAGTTGCCAAAAACACAGTAATTACAGTAAATTACAGAAAGTACCGTAATGAAGTATTATTACTTTGAAACTATTCAACACTGCTAATCTGCATTTAAACTCTCATTGCGTGAGGCAAAAATGTACGATTAGTACTTCGCATGTCTCACTCTCATAAATTGGGACGAGAAGCACATTCCTGTAGTGAGGAAGATCAATGCAATTAGGTAGAAATTAAAAATTTGGAGAAAAATCTTAATAATAATTATTGAAAATAAATAATTAGTAATAATTGATGAATTATGTATTAATGATTAAAAAATTATTAATAGTAATTACATTTTGAATGAAATCTAATTAAAATGCTAAACCTAAAAAATGTGGTATATAAAAATAATTGTGTGCTAAATAATTATATACAGAGCAGGAAACAGAGGTACCAGGTTGGAGACAGTTCAAAGAAGATGTGTTCTAGTTCATGCTGCCAGATCATCTGCATATATTACATTGAAGAGACATTTTCATATAGTGGTCTGATTTCATATTGATCAGTTTGGCTTTCAATACAAGGCAAAAGTGCAAAAGAGCAAAAACGATCGTTTCAGGTCTCAGAGAGGTCTCCAAGCTCAGACCACTTCAAGCCTTTCTGAAAACAGCAAAATATATCTCTATATTTATCAACACCCCCATGAGCTTTCAGAACCAAAGGCTAGGAATTAAATATGGGAGCTTACAGCCTGGCCACAGGCCACGCGTTGACTCTCCGCTTGCTGATACCAAACTCTCAATTTCTGGCAATTCCCTCGACTGCACTCTCTTTATTCTGATCCAATTTCCTCTCATCACTTATTCATTAGTCCTATTTATTTAGGTAGCACTCCATGGCCTGCAGATCAATGACATATTTACTGAAAAGGGACTCCGCAATGCGTTATTAGAGGCAAAGCCAGATTAACAAAGGCTCTGAGACCGGCCCGATAACGTAATGAATTAAGGATGAAGTTGTTTATTTGCATTGGCATGCATATAGATGCACAAATATTCAGACGCACACAAGCAAGCATGAGTTGGTGGACGCAGACATGCTGACATGCATGCACAGGCACATGCAATGTTCATGAACTAAGATACACACAATCATGAACATGGATGAATCAAAATATGTTTGGACAAGCTTGCATGTATGTACTGAAATGGCTCTGTTTAAATGCATGCATTTACAAACAGCATTATTTTGTGGCTAAATGCACTCTAGTATGTTTGCATAAATGCACTATATTCCTCTACATTCATGCATGCATAATGACAAAGGCCATCATCTGCAAGCCATTTCTTCCTATAGTTCTTTATTTTGGACATAAAGTGCTCATTTTCTCAAAGCTTGCTTTAATATTTTGTATTTTAATATGCAAAGTTTAACTTTTGAACAATTTGTGCAATTTAGAGCAGCAACTACACCTACTGCCAGATTTTCAAACCTGGAGAAAAGCCACACAGACAATAGTACTTGCACCAGTTTGTTCTAACCTTTAATCAATAGCGTTTCTTAAAATGGCCACTAGGTGAAGGCATCACAATGGTAACAAATTGCAAATTAAAGAAACAGAGGCCATATTGCTGTAAGAATGATATGCAATCCTATGATTAGAGTGCACTATGCGGTTGACTGGTACATCACAATCAACATGTTGGGCACCCCTGGGCTAAGAGGTTACAAGAGAGGTGGACATCCATGAAGAGATTTTTAATGATGTTTAATAATAACAAAAACAAATACAATGAGACAAAATACATGATCTATGATTAATGTTAGTCTGAATGCTAACTGCAAAACAAAACACACAAGAAGTCTGATTTAACTAAAATAGACTTGAAGCTAAGATTAAACAGGCTAAAACCAAACATGAACAAGCCTACAGCACTAAACAAGACTTTAGATAAAATAATGAGCATGAACGATCCTTATTCAAACTATAAACCTTAGCCATCATAAAATTAAAATCATGACAATAATATCAAGTATTCTAGCCAATATAGCCGACATAGAATGTAGTCTTTAAATACACTCAGTATTCAGCCTAATGGGGTTCAGCTGTGGATCATTAGTTTGATTGACCAACCTTTGCAAATAAGTGTCAACTTGTACCCATAAAACCACATCCAGTATTTGCCTCAGAAGAGATGAATGTAGAACTTAAACATTTCTAGGAGCTCCAAGAACAAATAAAGGCTTGATTCAGGACAGATGAATTAGCACCACAGATACTGTATTAAAAGTGAGTCAATTGAAAGTGTTAACCTAAAACAAAGCTTAAACCCTCCCTCCCCAATCCAGCAAACCAATGACCAATTCTTTGCAGTTTGGGATACTGTAGTTTACAGGCTGGAAATCAAAATGCTTGTCTGCCTGACCTGAAAAGTGACAGTAAGGTCCACTAAAGCTTGTAGCATTATGGTCATGCTTTTAGCAGCGAATACGGTCAATCAGATCCTTAACAGTAAAATAAGAATGTTTAAAAAATGTTTCTCACATTTGCCAAAAATCTTTGAGGCAGAGATACTGTGAGGCAGAGATATGCTTTCAATTTAATTCAACTTGGTCATACAATACAAGGTAGTACAGTATAATGAAACATTTAAGTGCAGACATACAAAGACAGTGGAAAGAATAGGGAATAAGGGTTGGGGACGGGAAAGGGGGCATGCATAAGAGACAAGGTGCCAAATTTAATGGTGCAGTGACAATAACGACAAAATTATAAACTTTAGTTTGCTGTTTTTAACTGGATTAAAGTCAACATAATTGTTGTCATTGTGTGTTTTACTCGAAACTTTATAAAGACCAATGGACCCTAATTGATTCATTACTTTAAATGAATGTAATCTGTGGCATAGTGGTGAAGCATGCTAGCTCATCAGTGCAAAGCTCATTGGTTTGAAACTGCATGAAAAACAACTGGCTGTCATACAGCATGGGAAGCCAGACCAGGATTCCTTATAACTGATACAATTACAACTGTACAGGGACAAGGGATGGTGCATAGATCAGGGTGAAGATGCAGGTAAAAAGATAATGCACACGTCGGATGGAGATTGTCAGACACGTCTCTCCTCAGTAAGCAGTGGCGGTTAGCAAAGGTAGAAGAGAAGCATAATGCCATCAAGTATGTGAATACAAATATAGAGAAAAGCGAGGGGGGGGGTTATGGGTGTATTTTATGATTTTAGTGTAAACAGAGTGTGGTTTAAAATTGCAGCTCGAAGTCAAAGCTGTGATGGTCTGAAAAGGCTATGAAAGGAATGAAGGGGGTGGTAAACACACAATTTTGAGAAGAAATGAATGAATTAAATCCCCTTCCATACTCATTTTACATCTCATTCGATTCCCCATTCTCCCTTCATACACATTCCTTGACTTGCTTTCCTTGACATGTCATACCACCGTTCAATTACAGCCACATAATCACTTTTTATCCCCACGGCTTGACGTGCGCTCCGGTTTTCGAGCACTCTCATTACTCACTGACCTTCACACCATTTATCAATTCATTCTCATGGTCTTAAGCGTATGAACCATACATAAAGACACACATGTTTTCCACATACTTTAAACTACGGTCATTAACAACATACAATAAATAGCTGTTTCCTGGACTGGTCTTGCCTCAGGTGGTACAAACGCTAAAGTTAGACCTCATTAGTTCTTTAGCATGGAGATTTTTTAAAATAATTGCTTCATAAACACTGAGTGAATGCAAGTTTATATTCCATGATAACAAGGCATTAGCGTTCAGCATAAAACCAGGACTATAATTAGCTTAGAAGCTATAATTAAATATAATTAACAATAAGGGTGAGTATGGCTGATGTGCTGCTTCTGGAGGCTAAGAGTTAGGTGTATGCAGCCATGTCCTTGCAGTACATTATTGCAGTTAAAAACAAATTACATAAAATGAAAGCGAAATAACAAAAATACTTCTGTAAACACCTCTAAGGCTCTTATTACAATGAAAAGTCTTACTTATCAACAAGATCAGCAAACCCATTGCTTTCCAAGTCAATGAGTATTTGCAGCAGCTGCCTATAATTTTTTACGGCCTATAATTTGAAATTTTCATATTATGTCTTGGTTACAACAGGAGCAGCTCATTAGGAAGGATCTTGAGAGAAAAGCATTGCTATTAAAGGAAATGTTATTAGTCCAAGACACTTCATTCATCAGCATAGTTTAGCAGAAGAGCACTAAACAAATATCCTACTACACTCAATGAGAAGAAAGAACCGTTTTGCTGTGCAGCGCCCCCTACATTTAACTTTAATCTCAGACTTGCGGCTTCTCTACATATAGATGTTCAAACACTTGCAAGGGTTTGCTTCACTGTGTTATAAATGTTAATATTAACCATTGCCTCAAAGCTGTGTTGTTTTTTCGAGTTCCGACCTTTGAGTACTTCTATGAGTGTCCACATGCCAATGAATACAAATGAGTTGAGAAATATTTTGCTGTGCCTACATCCTCTGGCATTCAATAAATAAATAAATAAATAAATGCTTCTGAAAGAAACTACACTGTCCTTGTCCGAGGCATACTTGAACCTTAAAACAACCCACATGCCATCTTTAAAATCTGAAAGTGTTACGTGCCTCAGTGACTAAAACGGCATTTAGAAAACTGTTTCGCCATCAATAGCCTACAGACGGGAGTATTTCTGTTTTTCTTCTTGTACTTTTTTAAAATGTCTTGGATGACAAGGAGAGCAAGCAATAGAACGCCGATGCCAAGGGCTCTCTATGGGTCACACAGGAACTTTACAGCCCTCTATTAGTATACAGAGCAAGGGCTCATGGAGATCTAAAGAAACAGATCGATTTGGCGTGAAATAAAGTGAATTTGCCCTAATGTGCATTATAAATCCTGGTGGGCCGAGGCTGGTTGGACCATGTGGGATGACTGATAGTGTTTCCTCCAGCCTGAGCTCTTAATTCATGTCCCTAAACACTTCAGTAAAAAATGCGGGCCAAGAAACGCTGATGCTTAACGGCACTCACACTTTCTACGCTTTTTACAAGAACGTTTTATGCTCGGCTATGAAACACAACGTTCACCTGCATATTCGATTTTTACAAGAGCTGTAAAATAAGTGTTTATAGAATCTGATTTTATTAACTTTAATCTGCTTTGCATTACAAAATCATTGAAAATCTATTACGAATGATAAAACCTTACAATGCATAAAACAAAGTGGGTATTTACTGTGATACTGTCCACATGTCTTACACCGGGCGCACAATCTGAATGTATAGCAAGGTGGCAGCTAGAATGTGGCTGCTACACCAAAAATGTTTTTATATTTACCTTGGGTCACTGGCCTGACAAGCTTTTCAGGAGTATATAGGCTAAGTTAGTAGTTAGCACTGTTGCCTCCTGGGCTCGATCCCAAGGTGGGACGGACCGGGTCCTTTTTGTGTGAAGTGTATATCTTCTTCCAGTGTCTGCATGGGTTTGCTCTTGGAGCTCTGGTTTCCTCCCACAGTCCAAAAGTACAAAGTACCTTGCCAATAGGATGTAAAAACCAGTGCAGTGTTGGATAAATAGGAAGGGCATCCATAGCAGCCAAGAGTAGAGGTTAGTAGTAGGTAGGTTAGCGGTTAAGACCGGATTGGTAATTAAATGGTTGCTGGTTTAAGTCGTTTAAAATTAAGCTAAAATGCAGAAGACGAATTTCACTGCACAGTGATGAAAAGAGTATTATAAATCTAAACTAAATTTTAACTGAATGGAAACATAAGATCTAAACCATAAATGAAGCTAAACCTTCAACTAGAATTAACTAGAAGCTAATACTAAGCCTGAACAAGACTTACAGTAGACATGACATTACTCTAAACTACACACACGACCAACGAAATATTCTTAGCATTCAAAATGAACAAAAAAGCATCAAGTTTTTAAAAAAAGAATATATCAATCACAAAACAGCATATATGCTCAATGTTTCACAGCTCAGTCTCCAAATACCTTGAGCTTCATTGACCGATACTCAATGTGCGTGGCACATAACAATGGGTGTGGCATATAACATGGCTAGGAGATCCAGGAGCACAAAGAGACTGGATACTACAGATAATGTATTAAAGTGAGCAAACAATCTGTGTAATTACACCAATAAACCCAAACCATGGCTCAACCCCCCCAATTCACCAAACCAATGAACTATTTTGGTTTATTTCCTGTTGCAGTTTTGAATATTGGATATTTGGATAGTAAGTAATGCAGACACCATTAACCACCATTAGCCAAACACTTTTCAGCCTGATCTACTGCCAATGTCTGTCTAAGAGGAAGACATGGCTGTCTGCTTGATTTTATGCATCTGTTAGACGTCATTAAGATGTGACACAAGCTTTCATGATCTTTAATACTGCTGATGTGCTGACAGTTATTATTAATGACATGCTGAATTAAGTGCCATAACAAGGCATAGAACGGTTGTAACAAAGCTACTACACAATTATGACATAGTAATAACATAGTTATTACTTTCATTTAATAATAAAGGACAATTCAGCCTTTGTACTCTGATTGACGGTACAATTTGTCACAAAAAATATTTATTTATGTGCATATATCAGTAACAAATTAAAAGAAGACCAGTGGACATATTTTGGAAAATAACATTGGTGTACTCTACTAATAGGGAGAAATTTCATTTACATTTTGGGTGGAAGAGATGATTGATTTTTTAAATTCCTTGATCATATGTTTTTGGACCTGATTTTCACTCACCATTAGATTTGATGACTTCAAAGATACTGTGTGGTTTAAATAAATAAATAAATAAATAAATAAATA
>JAYDZG010000039.1:8830117-8840189 GCA_034509265.1 Microcambeva bendego
CTTATATAACTTGACGATCGCTTACAGTCATGAGAAACTTCTTGCATGCAAAATATCTGGACCTGTGTGTAACTAAACATTGTATAGTGTGAAAGCTTTTGCGATCAGATTGTGATTGTAGTGAACACAATACACACACAAGCTTTACAGTATTGTTGACATCATCTATTGCGAATTATAATACTTAATAATCTCCAACTCACTATAGAACCCTGCTGGTCAGGTTGCCAAATTCAGTTATGATTATTATTTTGTATTTTTGGTCATGGTAGCATCAAACCCCTCCTCACTTCTAGTGTGTATTTTCATGTATTCTAGACTGTATAGTGTGACCCCCCCCCCATTCACTGATCAGCCGTGTAGTGTCGAATTACTTAAAAAGACTCTTGAGAGATTGAATCATGTAAAGCTGGAACAGTTGTTTTATTTTTAAGCAATTCCCACTACTGCCACTAGGTATTAGGTGTATAAAAGGGAGGGCAAAAACATAGAAGAAAGCCATGTGGTTTATGGAGAAAGTAGCACCACTTTGGATTGTGCTGTGCTAAACACTTTTATTGTGGAACTTGTATGTTCTAAAAATCAATGAAAGTGTTGTTTAATTGTTTCTAAATAAGTCTTTCCATACATTATGCTGTTATATATTTCAGAAGGTCTTTTTCTCTTGCTACAGGTTTGGAACATGCTCAGTGGTGTGTTTGATGGATTTTTTTCTTCATTACTTGCTGTTTAAATGGAATCAGAGGAACAAGCCCAGTTTCACAACCTTACATGCACCTTGAGAATTGGCACATTTTTGGACTGCCATAACTGTTGCAGGACCACATTATAAATAAAAAGCCTCCAGTGAGAGCTTTCTAATCCTTTTTACTTTAGTGATTTAGTTTGTATGTGGTTTTGGTTATTATTATTGTTGTGACGTGAAAGGATGGACTGTTTGAATACATTTTACATGAAATTAATGGTTTCAAAGTGAATTTTGAGAATGTAACATTATGGTTTTGATATTTGTTAAACATATGTTCAGTTCAGTTCATTTTTTTAAGCACTTATCCTAATCAGGGTTGGGTGGCGGTTCCAGAGCCTATACCAGCTCTTCAACCGGACAAGACATACAGTAACATCCTGGTCCATTGCAGTTAAACAGAAGTATAATAGCTAAGACATTCTTTTGGATTGTCCCCTGGTAAAGTAAAACAGGTTAATAAAAGGAAATACCTTTACACTTCGATTTCAAGTCCTGTAGAGTGAATCCTAAATGAATGTGAGCCACCAAATGATGCAAATCCAATGCCCACTAGAACATCAAGCGTAAGCAAAGGAGCTGTCTGTCTGTCTGTCTCTGTCTGTCTCTGTCTGTCATAAAAAACCTTTAAACCAGCTCTGTATATGGACACAGATGTATTGTGGTTCCAGACAAAAAGCAAAAATCCTGATACTGTTAACAAAAATCTATTTTCCTTTGCAAATATCCTTCTAATAATAGACCTGCTTCACCAATAAACTTCCTGTTGGTCTTCATGTACAACAAAACATTTCCCCTCTCCTTTTACTTAAAATTCAATTTATGCTGAACTATTACACTCGGAACACAATGATACAATAAACAGCGTAAATGCCACAGTACCACCCGGGCTCAGCCGCACAGAAGAAAGAGGAGCCAGCTCAGTAATAACTGTCACTGCACACCAAAGTAAGGTCATTAATATTTACAAGTGATTCTCCAATCCCCCCTCAACAAGTACAATGCTCAAGCCCCATGGGCTGGAATCTGTATTGTTGTCCGTAACAAGTGTGCAAGTGTGTCATATTCATGCCTCCTGATGAAAACAAATCTTCTAGTTATCCTTTGGCCAGGATTAGCAGATTTAGTTCCAGGAAGGGTTCTGCCTGGTCTACCGGGACAACATACCACCGAAGGTCTACATCCATTACTAGTAGAGAAGACGTGAAAAGATTTTGTAATGACCCTGTGCAGTGTAATTCAGCATTTATGCATAACAACAACAAAAATAATAATAAATTAAATTTGTTATTTGCTTTTCATGACACTAATCACAGTCACAACCTCCAAATCAGCTACAATGAACAAGGCACATTTAAAAATGATAAGTTTTGAATTCCTTAATATATTCTAAAGCCTTAATGTGAAGTGGAAGTTTTTGTTCCAGAGTTTAAGTGCATCATAGGAAGAGGCCCTGGCACCCATTGTTCTGAGTTTAATGGGCTGAGGAACACAAAGAACTGGATGGGGTGTAGGTTTAATGGATATCCATGAGATAAACAGGTTGTGAAGGGTCTTAAATGTAAGCAGCAGTATTTTATAATTGATCCGCTGTGAAACAGGGAGCAGATGCAGTTCAATTAGAAAGGTTGTGACATGCTCAGTCAGCTTAGAATGTGTAATATTTCGGGCAACAGCATTATAAATACATTATTGTTTTCATTTTGCTATCCTTTAGCTATCATTTACTATCCTCAAAACTATGTGGTCAACTTCTATACTCAAGGTATTACATGTACAGTGAAGGTTACTGCTATCGTAGCATGTTAGTCGAAACAGTATGGCAGGATAATTCATGTAGCAGCCCCAGATGAGGGTAAATATTATTAGTGTTGTGGTTGTTGTTTAATTGGATTGATGGATCTGTCTGTCTATCCATTCATCCATCCATCCCTCAGCAAAATATAGCTTTTATTATTTGATAAGTAGAATTATCCAATTTATTAACTTATTTAGTATTTTTTCACCTTACATAATCATTTCCAGGATAGATTATAGAAATTCAGAATAATTAATATAACATTATGTCTATGCCCAAACCGGCACTGCTAATTTACTACATGATATAGGGGGAAAATAAGAACATTGGTCATAATGGCAACCTATAGTGCAATATTAGCATAGCTAACTTGGATAGCATGGCTTTTATTTTACGCATAGTAGGTCCACATCTGGTATAAACCTAAACAGTAGAATTCAAGGTCTTCCAACTTTACAAACAATAATGTTCCTAAAGAGAAAAATATCTAGGGGGTATGAGCACTAGTATTGAAAGCTATGTATCCTATCAGTGTTTGTGAAGCTCTGTGAGTTTACTCAGCTGGACGCTGCTGATTCAACAGATTGCACTAAAAGCCAAGCGGCGGAACAAATGCTGGAGTTAAAGAACATACACAGCCAAATAGACGTGATTAGAGAAAGCTGGTGGATCTAACACCATGTTTGATCCAACACCATTTTGTACCAGCTGGCATTTAATAACAGAACAACTTTGATCGGAGCATCATGTCTCTGTGGTTTAGGTTTGTATTTGGGCTTGCTTAGCATGGGAGGATTATGCTGGCAAAGAATGCAATGCTTCATCAGTTCAAGTTCAATGTCAATCACATCCATGGACAATTTAGTATCTACAGTTTACCTCACTTGCATGTTTCTGGACTGTTGGAGAAAACCAGACCACACATACACTAAGTAAACACAAATAAATATAATTTATAATTATTATTATTTTTTTCTATTGTATATACTTAATGCACTGAAAGTAGAAATAATCACTTTTTATTAGCATCATAACTTGTGACATGTACAAATATGTCCACATGTCACATCCTCTTAGTTAAATGGGCTCATGATGGGTCGGTCTATTCACCATTCCTAATTTTCTTTATTCTTTTGGGCCTGAATGTCAATCTCTCCAGTGTGGAGACAGTAAATTAAGATGATAATGATGATGATGTGGAGTCTGACTGGTTAATCCAGAGGGCATTTTCTGTCACTTCATGTCAGTTGCACATGGCGATCTCACTTGATCCTTGACAAGGACAATGACACTGATGATACGAAGTCGATTTTAAATTATCTTTTGTTATCGCTGCATATGAATACAACACTGTTAGGACATTAAGTTCTTGTTAGGTATACAGACTCTTGATAATGAATACATTAAAAATGTTGCTACAACGTTTGATTTGGTTAAATTCTGCTTCGAGTTAGGCAGAGTTCAAGGCTTGAGCAGTGAATTCTTTTCATTTTTCAATACACGCTGCTCTCTACAGCGGTTTAGCTGACTCAGCAAGACAAATGATGTCTTTGCTCTGTCCTGACATGTGTAGCATCTTTCTATAGATTTTCTATTTTTTTTTATTCTGCTTCTGCCTAATCATATAATGGGGATAGTTTGCTGGTACTGGTTTTTGACCATTTTATCTAATTGTCGTGTCTTGTTTTGTATTTGTATTGTCTTTGTATAATAAGAACACATATGTCATGTAATCCCTAGTTGAGAATGTTTCTGAGTAAATTTCTGTCATATTTGATGAAAGATTATATGAGGCTGGCAGCTGCTGTAACAACAGGGATAGTCTATTTGCCCTGTCAGAGTTCTAAAAAAAATGCCATTCTTAAACAAAGAAAGTGAGTTATGTCAGCATGGTACACTCCATGATTAAAGGTCACGCATAGACTTTATTTAAATGCACGACAGTGAACTTGTTAGGCATCCCATTTACAACGAGAAGGCGTCTCACAAGACCTTGAAGTAATTATGTGTGAATTTGATTTGATGATGGTTTGATGTTCCAGTTCGTTCCACTGTTGCATTCTCTCCACTGGCTTCCGGTAGCTGCACATATTCAATTTAAGGGCCTTATTTTAGCAGTCTTTGGCAAGCCATCAACCATGCACCGAAATGAGTAAAACACAGTGATCAAATAACTCCAAAGTCCAAATATACGATTGTGTGCAAGTACACCACAACTTTTAATTCCCCTTATATAAACACTTTTATATAAGCCTGTTTATCAAATCATTTCATTTACTTACCAGGCTACAGGTGACTCTTGTGCAGGCTAATCTTTAAAGTTTCACTTTCACGATCTATGACAGTGCGTGCTTTTGTGTGGTATTGATTGAAAGCCATTTAACACACTGTTGGAGGCATGATATATGGTTTAATCAGCCAGGAAGGAAGGAAGACAAGCATCAAAACTCTCTACTGCAAGTGGTGGAGGCTCTTGCTGTCATAAAAATATGATTTAAAAACTACCTACTTACTAAACACTTGAGCTGACATGTACTTTCTCACTAATGTTTGTTTTCTCTTCTCCGGGCTGCTTCTGTTAGGTTCTCCACAGCAGATTGTGATCCTATAGGATAGTTCACTGACTCCAGTTAACCTGGTGTCATGTTTCTGGACTGTGGGAGTCCAAAAAAGTAAGTTGCTCTGGATAAAAGTGTCTAGTAATAAATTTAAAATTTAAATAACAAACATTTTATATTTTAACAACTAAATGGGGGTGGCTTAGAGGGTAGCAATGTCACCTCACAGCGAGAAGGTCCTGGCTTCGATATCTGGCGCCCCATCCAGGGTGTTATCTTGTGCCTTGCACCCGTTGAAGAGCTGGGACAGGCTCCAGCACCCCTCCCCGACCCTAATTAGGATAAGGGGTTAAAGAAACTGAACTGAACTGAACAACTAAATATTGTAGGTTTAAAAAAAAAAATGTAAAGCAGCTGACAGACACACAGAGAAAGATTTTCATGGTCGTACAAACAAATGCTTGATGCATGCTCTCCAACCCTGGATCCATTTCCCAGCATGTACTGTATGTGGGTGGACAGGAGAATATGAGTGGTCATTCGAGCGCTGAGATGGTTATTAGGTGTGCGTGCTGCTTAATGAGCGTGTAAGTCACCATGCAACATCCAACTTACAAATAAAAAATACTTTTATAATGACTTTAACCTTTATCTTTTATTCATGTTCAGATACAGCTTGAAATATTTTTATGTATTTTTTTTATTATCTTGTATTCATTAGTTGCAAGATGACATTAAAGTGACAAATTTGTTGGTGGTGTGATGACCAGTAGAAATAAGGTTATTTTTGTTGCTGGTGCAATTTTCTATATCTCAACCATGCCTACACACATCAAAACCATCTCTCATGTCTCTTCACAATACGCTGAATTATATTGCAAAGGTCTGTGGGGGGAGCAAAATAATATCCTATTCCAAAAGCAGGGATCCAATACAACGGACTGTATGACATTTACCTCTGATTTGCACCACCAACAGTCTCCACTCTTCAGGAAAGCCTTTACAGCATTTGCCAAATCAGACACTGGTGTTACATACAAAGGCCTAGATAATGATCAAATGCCCCATTCATCCTGAAGCTGTGCAGTGTGTCAGTGGAGTTTCCATACACTCATCAAGCCATGACTTGGGTGCAACAAGGCCAGAATGTTTCCATGGCTGATTTGCTCTTTAAAAAACCTTCATGTAGAAATCAAGATAAATCAAGTTTCATTTGTCAAAGAAAGTTCTCAGTTACAGTACGTCTATTTTAGGCCCGGTAGATTTTCACAAAATTCCCAATGAACTTGTGAAAAAACGATTTCAAATTAACACACAGTGTGTGTTACACATAAAGGTGCAGGAAGCAAAAGTCTAAGGATCACACTAGTGAGGCGTTCATAATAAATATACATGCATACTACAGAGTATTCATACATTTACATTTTCAGCATTTACCAGGTGCCTTTATCCAAATTGACTTACAGGTACAGTATACAATCTGAGAAATAAGGATTAAGGGCCTTGCTCAAAGCAGCAACCTGGCAGTGGTGAGGTTTGAACCGGTGACCTTCGGATTACTAGTCCTGTACCCTAACCACTAGGCTAAAACTACCTGGATGGGAGTTCTGGTGTTTGGTCCGGAGCCCACTGTGTCATTTATTCAAAATATTTTTTTTACCTAATAATACAATGTATGATCGAATGTATTTGGACCACGGGCTAGCTGGTGTTAAAACATTCTTTTAATGAGATCATTTCAGCTATGACGACTACCATGCTTTTGAGAAGGCTTTTCACCTGGCAATTTGTGCCCATTCATTCAAAAGAGCATTTGTATTGCTGGACGCAGTGCAGTTGATGCCCCAGTTCATTTCCAAGCTGTTCAGTGAGGTCACCGGGGCTTCATTGATTCAGGTTTTTCTTCATGTCTTTAAAAAGAGTGCTTTGAGCACAGGAACAGAATAGTGGACAATGCTCAACTGTTTCCAGAATTGATTTACTTCACGTGTTAGCAATTGCTATGGCTAAAGCGCAATTTGAGGACTTGAATGCGATTTCCCAGTACGCTTCTCCATTTAGCGAACAATTCAAACAATAGATGTCACATTTCTTATTTTAAAGTTGTACAATCCAGACTAAAAATGAAGTTGGAAATGTGTTATGTTACACTACCAGGTGTGCACACTTCGGGGGGCTTTGGCATTAGTGACAATCCTGTCTGAATGAATCGCAGTCGCTTAACAGTAGACTATATGCTTAGACTAGAAGGCCAGAAGCATTTATTGGTTTGAAACTCACAGCAAAGACTTTTTCTGTTCTTATTGAAGACTTTAGTGTGAAAGCTCATATAGAGGCTGTAGATTATATTACACCAACCCCCCCACACACCCACACACTCTCATGCTGAGGCAGCAAGTCAAATTGTTTTGAACTCTGCCCTCCTCCCCAAGCTGCTATTTAATCCACAGAACATTCTGTACATATATTTGTGCAATTATAGTAGTTGTAACAATAATAATAATAATAATAATAATAATAATAATAATAATAATAAACCCATGCATATGACCATATTGTTTTAAATCACCATGTGACAACTCAGTTTTGTGCTGTACCTAGTTTTTTCTATTTTTAGTACTTTAGTAAAATATATTTAATCTTTTTAATATTATTGATATTGTATTATTGGCACGGTGGCTTAGTGGGTAACACTGTCACCTCACAGCAAGAACGTCCTGGGTTTGGTCCCCAGGTGGGGCTTTTTTGCAGGTTCTAACCATGTCCGCATGGGTTTCCCCCAGGTGCTCTGGTTTACTCTCTTGAAAACATGCCACCAGGTTAATTGGAGACACTTAAGTGAACTTTAGTAACTTAGCAAACCACCATTGTTTTTTGGGTCCCAATCCCAGATAAAAAGGAGTGTTGCTCGATAATGGCGGCGCCCAATGAGAGCAGCCAGAAGAAAAAAAAAATATATTGTTATATCGCTGCTGATCAAACTGAGAGCTAACAATGTTGTTTAACTAAAATGACAAAGTCCATCTACGTATCTATTACAAGCAAATGGCACTTATGCCGATAAAGTTATTTAGCAACTGCTAGCCACTTCTAAGACAGCCAATAGAGTAAGAAACACTGAACGGCCAATACACTAGCACTGTGTTATCAGCACTCCTTGCCTGCTGGTAAAATCTAGCTTTATAAGGAAATTAAATCAGCTTATTGCTTCAGATCTTTGAAGAATTCATGGACTCGTACAGTGGATGGGAAAATTTAAATAAGCCCACATTAAAGAGGGAGATACACATTCTGAGTTTCCGATAGGATTGAGATTTGAAACCTGAGCATGAGCAGAATGCAAATGTGAGCGTATTCATCATTGGCAAAGATGCAGTACTTTAATCTGCATTCTCTCTTCTCATTAAATTACATCAAGACGGTGGAAGACAAAGCACACCACAGCAATGTGTCATATTTTTTTCTATTAACAAATCTAATTATATTAGAACAATTCTTTAACATTCTACATGTGCGCAATTCATTTGATACAATTTAACACCAGTGTTGTTTGCATTTGTAAATCTTGGGGCAAATACAGATAGAAAATGGTTACACTACACTTACTGTTTCATAGCTATTGAGACAGATATTACACTCCATGTCCCACCATGTCCTATAAATACACAGTTTGCAGTGTATATGAAGATTTAAATCTGTGTTTAGACATGTAACATTTTTCATTCATGCAGAGCATGGAATGAGGTTATACTAACTCTGATGTGGAAGGAGGACAAAGGTGTAGATTCAAATAAGTATTTTAATAAATTAGAATAAAGGTTGCATAAAAAAACGAGAAACAAAACGACAAAACAAACCTTAGAACCGGATCAGAAGGATGCCAGGGATCACAGCAGGTGAAGAGACAAATGCTGATACAATGTATTCAGATATACAGTTTAATCAAATTCAATTCTCCTTTTATTTCTCTCAAAATCAAATACTGTTTTTGTGCGCATCTATTATTTATCAAAATAATTAATGACTTATTATTCAAAGGCATGCAAAATGATTTTAAATTAAGTCCAAATGTGATGAAAATTTCCCTGAATCTGGCATCTAGACGTAGCCAGTGACGTCAACAGACGAGGTGTACAGTATAGTGCCAGTGCCCTCTGGTGTTGAAAGTGGATATCGATTACTGGCACCTGTCAAGTCGATTTGAATTGTAGAATAACTGTCATGAGGTGTATTGTTACATCCCTATTTATCATCCCAGATATCTCTCTTCAGTCAGTGAGTCACTAGGATCGAGTCTCGATCTAGACTTGGTAGACTTTGTAAATCGGACCTCACAAATGTTCTTTTTTTATAAAATTCATACATACTGCCAGTGATGCACCCAAACCCTTACCAGAAGCTTAAAGCACCATCAACACTGTTTGACTTCATGCAGCAATACCCCAATACACTGTGGCATCAAAAAAGGGTCAACGTTTGCGTTACAGTCAAAAAAGGAACAATTTTTATTTGTTTATATTCAAGTGGACATACATCTGCCTTCTGTGCATGCTTAATTATAGTTGTTTTTTTTTGTAACGTTTTGTGAACCAATCAGACAAGCTAGCCAGAACCGAATCAAAGCATGAAACCAAAATGATACACCAGCTGTGAGTTTTCAAAACCTGAGCAGAACTAAGTGCTAGGTAATTGGAGAAAAAAATAGAGGGGGCTGAGCCTAGGTAGAAGTGCTAGTGCTTAGTAGTGCTCCACACCGCTATAACGAAGCAGTCGAGACATTTCTCTGATAAAGGGATGTACTAGTGGGAAATTGACAACCCAGAGATGGAAGCAAGTCCATCGGATTAGCTACCAGGTTAATTGGAGACACTGAATCGTCCTGTAGGTTTACCCAGACGTGTAACTGGAAACAGCTGCACGTCGGTCCCAAGCCCGGATAAATGGGGAGGGGTGGAGAAAGCAATGGCAAAC
>JAYDZG010000039.1:8910164-8930778 GCA_034509265.1 Microcambeva bendego
CACCTGAACTGCTGTGAAAGCTCACTGAGATGTGTTTCATTATATAGCAGAGAGCATTGTGCAGCATATACCAGCTTTTTTGGAACCTGGGGTCAGAGTGCAGGGTCAGCCAGTGTAGAGAGCCCCAGAAGCTGAGAGGGTTAAGGGTCTTGCTCAAGGACTCAACATGGCTGCACAACAGAGCTGGGATTTAAACTCTCAATCCTTCAGTTGGCGGTTGAAAGCTGTACTGAGTTACTGTCTGAGTTAAATATGTTGTAATCACTTACCATCCTGTTCTGATTGCTTGTTCCGACATATGTCATATCTGATGTCTTTTGATTCACATAAGACCCTCACCCCTGTCCCTCAGAATCAATGGATGTAAAAATTATAAAGAAAGTGTCACTAGCTTTGTGTAATGTTAAAATGTTCCAAACTTTTAGTTTAATAAATACATCTAGATACCAAAGCAGATGTCTTCACTTAACTAAATGATAGTCAGCAAGATCCAATACGCACGTCTTATAACTGCTTTGTGTATCCTTCTCTGTGTGCTTTGTTCAAAGTAATAATCAGCCCCTAGTTACGATTTAACTGCTTGAGGATTGGTACATTTCTGTCCTCCAACCAACGTGTCTGTCTCTGGACCTAACACAGCCCTTAAGCAGGATGCACAAAGAAAATGATGAATAAATAATAGCACAAATCAAACTAACTCCAACTTAATGGACAAAACGTATCTATAAAACATTAGCAATCCATAAATAAATATTCATCACGAATACAGTATTCAACATCTTACCCCCTGGCTTTAGAACAAAGTGCAACTATGAGTAAAAAAGCAGGTGCCGGGGGATCGGAATAACAGATGCATTTCTCCCTCCAGCATCCAGTTAGTTCCCCTTACTTAAAACACTACTCACTAAGCTACAATTCTATTACTTCCATTTTTCTTCCCATTAAGATGCACAGAAGTCCGAAGTGCTCAGATTTCAGTCTAGTTTTTCTCCTCGTTTGTCACATAACACACCAAAGAAGACACAACAGCTTTTCCTTAAAGCCATTTCATTTTTACACTGTCACATTATTATGTCCACGTCCTACTTCCGATGACTGCAAGGTGTAGCTCATGAAGGAAGTCATGTTTCATGAGCTGGCTTGGTGGGTGGAAGGCATACTTTGGGTATGATTCCATCCTGGCATATAACGCACACCCATACACCCCAATCAATGTGTTCGCTCTATGGATCCTCCACCATGGCTGGGGAATGCACTGTAGTCAGCATGGCTCCAGATCCATTTGATGATCTACCTTTTAGACTCTTTCTTAGCACACAGCAGTTACTCATAATAATGTGACTTGACTGTGTATATGACTTAGTACTGCTTTGAGGTGTTACTCGTACATGGACAGGGTAAAGATTTGTTTTTAGCCATACCAACATTTTTGAATGAGTACAATTTTGAGCAATTGAAGGCCAAGGGCCTTGTTCAGTGACCCAATATTGGCAACTTGGTGACACTGGGGTTTGAAATGGCAACCTTCTTATTATCAGTCGAATGCTTCATCACTGTCTGTGTCTACCAACCATCTTATGTATTGAGATTTGTATGCTTTTGTCAGTCATAATACCACTACTTTAAGCGCACATATTACCCTTTACACACTTGCATTATGGGTGCCACACAGCACCACATTCAAATGTCATCTTGGGTTAATGGTGATGGTACACCATGTTTTGGTAACACCAAAAAGAGCACTTCAAATAAATACCTTGAATACAAAATGTATTAAATTTAACAAAATAGCACAGGCAGTGCCGTTGAAATAGCACAACAGCTTTAAAAAGAACACTTTAAATTTATATCCTAAATACACAAACACTACATGTGTTCTGCCCTCGCTAAGAGTTTCTGGCCCCTTCCCAGCTAGACAGACAGCTCTAGTCACATACTGCATCATGAAAAATATGAACTTTAATGTCTTTTTATTGCTACATCACTTTTTATTATTACCTCTGCGTGCTATTCAGCCAAAACATAACAATGTGGCTATTAGCGCAAAACAGATTGTCTAGCACATGGCGCACGGGTGACACGGTGGCTTACTGGGTAGCAATGTCATCTCACAGGGTCCTGGGTTCGATCCCCGGGTGGGGAGATCTCGGTAAAGAATTTCCATGTTCTCTTCGTGTCCACGTGGGTTTCCTCCGGATACTCCGGTTTCCTCCAACAGTCCAAAGACATGCAACCAGGTTGCCTGGAGACACGGAATTTTCCTATGTGGTGTGCTCAGTGTTCAACACTTTCTTATTTACCCATACGTCACTGCGTTCACATGTGAGGCTGAGTATCGTGCACCAATCTCCACGCTCCTTAACATCTGGACAAGCACATCGGGATACTATCCAAGATCCTTACAAAATAGAAGAAAAAGTTTTTTTTTTTAATGGTTTAGTCAAATATTTGAATAAGAATAAATGAAGTAACCATACAATCATTGAACCAAAAGCAGTATTTCTGAATTGGTACACTGATCACAGCACATTCCAAACAATCTCTGTACCCACCCTAACCCTCAATCAGAATGAAGCAGTTACTGATTATAACTGCATTAATAAACAATGCAGCGATGATGTCTAGCTTTGCCTCTCATTCAGAAAATTGAATAAACAAAAGAACACATCCGTCTAACTGCGGCTGTTCTTTTTCCAAACTGTTTCTTTTGTGTGTGTGTGTGTGGGGGGGTGTCAGGGTCGGGAGATTTCTAATGGGATTACAGGGTTTTAATCACCAATAGCGCAGTTTATGTCCCAGGCATGGACAGTTGATCAAGGTGAAGTCTAAATTTGGAGGCGATGATGTCATACTGTGAACTGGTGCCTAATAGGAGCATATTGCTAACAGAGAGTACATCTGTTTAATGCAATACTCTCTCTCTCTCTCTCTCTCTCTCTCTCAGACTCTCTACAGCAATGTCCCAGCACAATACACCACTGTGTTATCAGAATCCCCTTATCAAGCACTTTAAAAGAGGACTCAGGGCTGTAATGTTGGCGAATGTATGGGACAATTATTTTTCTTTCTATTCTTACTTCACTTTCTAACAATTACAAGAACCAGACATGGACGATGTCAGCCGATCCCCCTTAAGGTTCAGTGAATTTCTGAGATGGTTTTTTCTGCTCACCCACAGTAGTAAAATGTGCTAATTAGTGTTACCATAACCTTCCTGTCAGCTTATACTAGCCTGCTCATTGTATTTTGACCCCTCTCAGTGGCTACCTGGTGCTAATAAGGCTTGAACCAAGAACCATCTATCTATCTCTGTCTGTCTGTCTATCTGTCTCTATCTTTCTCATTTCTGGAGGTAGTTGCAAAACTTTGTCTAAATAAATGGATTCCTTTTACTTTTTTGTTAAGAAAATGTAGCACCAGCACCTCCCGATGTTTCAAGTGAAAATCGATTTATTTTAAAAGAATCATCAATATGATTCCCCAAATGAATCAGTTCATATCGATTCTTTCTCTTTTAAGTGCCTACTTGGTGGTAATAAGGCTTGAACCAGCAACCATTTACTAGTCCAGTACTTTTTTGGTTTAGAGTCCAGTGCATATGAACTCAAGTGATCTGCTAAGTGTCATATGCTCTTACAATGAATCAAATTGTCCATTTCAAGCCAGACCTCCTTGTCCAAATGCACTTTTGACTAAATTGCCACAAATTCACTCCATTTTCTGGATTCACACTATTGACCGTTTAATGTAGCTGAAAGATGAGCAGTAAAAGGGTTAAAAGCCTCGAACTAATGAATAGTCAAAAAAGTCTAATGGGTCACTGATTGTTGCATCAGACTGACCAGTTATACAGCCACGATGATTAATTGTTTTAGCTTTAAATTAGTAAGATAATTTCCCAGAACTAAGGTTAGATAGAGACTTTTACCATCAAACCGGCTAAGTCAACAAGAGTTGCGGCCATTGGAAATGAAAGGATTGTAAAAATCGACCAGATTTGGGTTTGATTAATTACCACCGGTCTTGTGACTCACAGCCCTGCCAAATGCCTGATGGAATCCAGGCACTGACGAGAAGGAAAAACCTGCAAGAGATGATTAAAACCCAAACTACTCAGGGATGACACGTGTTTAATACTAAAATAAAGAAACGGTGGTCATGAATCTGCGTTTTAATGACTCACACCTGTGGTTAAGGAAAGCCGGACCGCCAGACGGAATACGAGATGCTATATTGAATTGCTTTAATGGACTATTGTGCCTCGAAAGCAAACAAAGAAAAAGCTCTGCTAATTTTGCTTGCGGTTTGCGCCGGCTCGGCATAATTTCTGCTCAGACGATTGAATGGAGGATAGCTCTAGCGGCACGGCTAATACGAAGTGGTCTGAGAAGGCAAATTAAATCAGAACAATAGTTAAAAAGAAAATACAGACTGATAATGACACTAACGGACAACCGGCGTCCAAAAGCTTTTCTCAGAAACTTTGGTGGTTCTTCCATCCCAAGAGTGATCGAATAGTTTGCCAATCTTGCCATTTATGTTCAGTATAGATGCAAGCGTATGGAGATTGGGATGCAGCCAAGATTCATCTGTGTGCACACATTACTATTAATAATGCAGCTCGTCCTGTGTAGATTGGAAACATTGACATTTCCAGTCCAAACACTCAAAACAAAAGCCCACACAAGTTATCCGAGAAGACACTATCAACAACTAATTCCTATCTCTTCACTAAAAGCACCGTTTCTCCATGAGAGGTTTGCATAAATGGCATCTTGTTAGCTTATGGACATGGTGGAGGGGAGGAATTCTTGTTCATATCAGATAGTGCTTGACAAGCATTGAACGTAGGATCCTCAAGATGCTTGTCATTGAAAGATCTAGAGCATCAAGTCAAAAGCACACACACTGTTTTATTACATATAATAAAAATAATGATTATTATTATTATTATTATTATGTCGATGTATGAAACATTAAATTGGCAATTTTAACAGGTGTTTATTTATTGGTTTATATTTTTCTCATTATTATTGTTATTATTATTATTATATATTTTTTTGTATCGTAACACACCATCATAGGACATGGGATGCCATATTATCCCGGTGCCTCGACCATTCCCCAGACTTAGCCGATCATGTCTATATGTAAACACCCACCCGATAATGTAACCGCTGTGGATTCGAACCCTCGATCTCAGTGATAGTGGGCTCCCACTCACAATTGTCTTATGCTAAAATAAATCAAAGTTGGAGAGATGCTTTTAGGCATTTGAAAGAGACAGTAGATTTTTATTGTATGACATCAAGGTCAGGGAGTGTCGAAAGTCAAAGAGATAAAAAATACCGGTGCTAAATCGAGTCTCGGCTCTTGACCCGCTGTTAAACTTCACAGTGATTGGTCCACTGTGATGTTGTTGCTGTGTGGAGGTGTTTCTGTGGATGGAATCGGATTGAGTGCAAGTCGGATGCAGTAAAACATCTGCTATTTATAGCCAGCGGGAAGCAAATGGCTGTTGTAGACGAGCAGCAGTGATGCTGTAAGTTTAGCTTATCAGGCAGCCCCAGCCTGCAGTGTGAGTAATACTTCCAGTTTTGCATGAGCATGCTGGTCCAGTTGGGGAAGCCCACAGATCACAGTCATGTTGGTACACCTATCGTCCCATTGTATTCTAAACACCCATAATGCACTTCTAAACCTTTCCCAACAGCCACCACTCCAAATATATAACCTATGCAGTCTTGATTGGGTTCTAATCTGTGGTTGTTACCAGAGGTACTGAAGGTTTCAAAGATCTCCCAGACCACACAAAGGCACCATGATGCTGATAAGCCGAGAAAGCTAAAACTATAACACCAGGAGGAAATCGAAGTAAGCTCAAGAATATACCAAAATAAAGTTTTTAGCTCAATATAGTTTTGTTTTAAATAACAATATAGTTTTATTTTTATTACTTGCCAAAAAAAGGTTCAGTTCAGCTAAGTTCATTTTCCTTAACCCCTTATCCTAATTAGGGTCGGGGAGGGGTGCTGGTGCCTATCCCAGCTCTTCAACGGTCACAAGGCACATGGTAACACCCTGTATGGGGTGCCAGTCCATCGCAGGTACCTACAGGACAATTCATTGTCCCACCCAAGGATCGAACCCAGGACCTTCTTGCTGTGAGCCGACAAAGGTATTAACTAAATTGCACTTTTTTTCTAGAAATAAGACTTTTTAACTAAAAGCATTTACGTTGACTTATTCATGGAATCGAGAAAATTTAGTGGTATTGGATCCGACATTGATCCACATTGTTTAATCACTACGTGACTCAACCAACCTGGAAGATTATCAATTAAAGTGGCATAATTTGTCATAATCTGAACTGTTTGATAGAGGCTTATTACTTTAATCATGTTTCTGTGTGACAGAGAAAAGTAATTATATTCAACCACTGTGCACAACTTTGCTGAAACAGAAAAGTATGCTCAATAACAGACAATGTTCACAGATCCATCCATCCATTCATCCATCTATCTTTGTCAAAATTATTTGTAATAGTAAGATATATTAATTGATGTTGGTATAATCCAAAGCAACTAAGTTATATTTTTGATACATTATCTTCTTGCTAAGACCAAGAATTATCAAATGAATTGTTGATCAATGCAAGATTTCATTGCCATTTTAAAAAGGGCACATATACGTGTGAACCAGATTCAAACCCCCACTCTAGCAACTGCAATAGAGCAATTATACAGCAGTGTTCGACATTCACATGTTTATCCCGTTGAGCCTCTATTGCGAGACACTCACAGTCCCTACATTAATGCATTGCAATAGCTAGTTATATTACATCAATTTAGTTTAAATACATGTTCTTAATTAATTCTTGATTAATTATTATTTTGTATTCAATAGTAAGATGTTATTTAAATTCATATTATTAATAACTAAATTCAGTTTTTTCTGATTGTTTGATTTGATTTATTTATGTACACTTTCATTTGTAATAAATACATATTATATATAAGAACCAGAAATGAATGGTCAATGTAAATGTGAAATGCTGAGAACAATATCTGGGCAATTTGCTACTTAACTTATTTATTTTTTATAACTGTTTATTTATGATGATGCTGATGATGCTGATTATTTATATTATAATTTAATTTATATACATTCATAGAATTATTCATTAATTTCAGTATTTTGTCTTGTGGCTTGGTTTGATTTTTTTTTTTATGTAGAGCATATTAAGCATTTCTAAGATGATAACACACAGATATGGGGTCTTGTTCCTCTGAGGTCTTCAAACACCAACACCGGCATTAAAAACTACAAGCCACAGAGCACAGCACAAACAACTTATTACTCCTCAATTCATGAATTTAAACAACAGCCTGGAGGTAAAAACATACATTTTTTTCTCGCTTTACTGAATTAATCATGAACGTTTGTTGTTATAACTAGAAGCAAAAGCATATTTGACTCTTAGCACTGCACACAGCTTATTAGTGTTTAATGATTCTGCTCAAATGCTTTAATCAATCGTCGGCCCTGCGTAAAAGGCCTAACGAATTCCACCCGATTCCTGATTAAAGGTCAGCAGTGCAGAAAAAGTGCCGACTCCCAATAACCAGCACCGCCATGGAAAAACACAACCCAACCCATTCTACACCATTTCCCTACAGAGCACCTTCTGCATATTTCCAGCCCCATTTCAATCTAATTCTGTCAAACAACAACCCAATTGAGCAAATAAACACCATATCCGAAGGCAAAGACCTCAAGCTTCTTCTTATCAGACCTGCCCTAATGATTACCATTAGAATTTCAATTAATATGGCCGCCGCTGACACAGCAGGAAACGCAGAACCCTGTGAATTATAATTAGACATCGGGTTGGGGGTTTGTAATTGACTGAAGAGCAGTTGGGGAACAGGTGTATGGGCCACTGCTAAACTACATCAACACTAATTACAAATGCTAAAGAATAGATCATGAACAAAACAAACATAGCAGCAGAACTAATGCTTTTGGATCAGATTAAGGGCTTGGCAGGCATCTACATGAAAGGAATTTATGTTAACAAGAGTTCTTCAAAAAGCTTCAGCACTTTTTAAAACTCTATTTATTAGGAATTAAAAAAAAAAACATTTTCCCAGTGTCGCACCAGTTTAATACCATCAGCGACATGTTTTGGTTGAGCACGTAGCCACTGATGCACCCCTACTTTCCACACCATGACATCACAATGGATGTCAGGTCTTAATCTAAAACTCAATCCCAGCAAGACAACCATTACTTCTTCTTTTTACTCTCTTGATGACTTACAGATCGGATCTGACAACGAAAGAAGCCTTGGTGTCATCCAGGAAAACTAGCTTCCCATCTCCTCTCATGTGTCACACAACAACATGCAGGTTCCTCTAATGCAATGTCAAGAATATTCAGACATTTTTCTCAACGGAAGCCACTCATATTTTTGTCCAGTCACTTTTAATCTCACATCTGAACTACTCCCTAGAACTCCATTTTAGCAGGTCCTCCTATGTGCACTATAAGACCCTTGAGGCTCAACTATTCCACATCACCCCACTGATGCATCTTCATAGACTTTATGAACACTGACGTTTGCCTCCAAAGCCAAAAATGGACCAGCACCAATGTACCTTCATTGTCTAATCAAAGCCACTAGTTCAGCCTTGCTTGATCATTCACCCAGAACTCAAGGAAGATGCTTGTCTAAGTCATTTTCTGTTTCTTTAGTAGACGATTATAAACCAGCTCTTTACAAAGCACTTAAGCTAACCTGTACATTATTACTTACTAATGCTTTTATTATTTTTTCCTAACAAATTCTAAAAGGGTTTTAGGAGATTTATTTTCTATGACTATTTAACTTGATTAAGACAATGTCTACATTTATTCATCCTATGTACATATAGGTGCATATCCCAGCTTGGTTTGTAAGCATGAATCATAACACAGGGTCAGCCATCATAGCGGTCAGGGTTTAGAGTTTTGCTCAATGACCCAGTAGTGGCTCCCTAGCAGAGTCTGGATTTGAACTGCCACTCCTCCGGTTGATAACCCAAAGCACTACTCACTAGGCTACCACTGTCTCCAACTACTCTACCTTTCTTCATCGAGTCCAACCATAGATAGATATATGTAAGGATGTTTATACATAGCATGCCCTCCATGTCTGTGTAGATTCCCCATTGTCTAAGAGTATCTCTGAGATCAGCTCATCTTAAAAGCAGCCTCTCTCCAACTACTGTCCTGTCAGACGAATGCTAATACACAGCGAGATGTGTTCTCTGGGGTTAGATCAGGAAGAGGAAGTGCAGAAGAAAGCTAGACAAGCTAAAAGCTTCTGTTATCTCATCTTACTGACTGCATGCTCGCAATACACCAACAGTCCCTTTGTTTCATTTGAGACAAACCAACACTATCTAGATTAACCAATAAATACATGTTAAGACAAATTGGATCCTTGGGCAAAGGTGGATTTTTACCCACAACTTGGAAATGTTTTGTCCAAAACCTATAATGACATGATACAATAAATGAATGAAAACTATTTTACTATGCAATACTGGTTAGTATAACTGCCTTGAAGAATGACAAATTTGCTTGGTCAACGCCTCTGCACACTTTCCAGCTAAAGGTATTAAGACATCGAATAATTTTTGAGCTCTGATGTTCAGTCAAAATGCTACTTGACTTTTCCCTGAAAAGTAGAGAGTTTTAAAGCCACAGAGGGGAAACACTTCATACTGGTGATCAAAATTTTGGAATCCTTTCAGCCCTAGTTTCAGTGTAACACTTTACAGTCTATAGCAATCTTTTTTCTAGCTTTTTTTCAAGTTGTTTGGTTCTTCTTTAAGTTTAAAATATTCAAATTTAACTTTTTCATTCCTTTCCATTCACATTCCCAAGACATTTGCATCCTTTAGGTCTGACTTGCCCTTGGGCATCCGCTCGAGTTTGTATTTCCTCTAATGTACTAATTATCTGATACACCATGGATCACCCAGATAAAAAGAAGCATGAGCAGGTCCATTTTCCCATGCTAATTGAAAGGCAGGGGATTCATACTGTGGTTTTATCCAGTAGCTCCTGACACACTTTAGCATGCAGGAAAGGGGACAAGTGGTGGAGAAACCGATAAAGAAAGTCTTAAAAATATGATGTGTTCGCAGTAGCTCCAGGCAATTCAGACAGCAATATGGGCAGATAAATGAAAAAGTAGGAGAAATATGGGCACACTGAGGTGGAATTTAATAAATAGAGGAATAAAAACTATTCTCCGAGACCTGGGAAAGAAAATAAAATTGTCTGATGCCAGCAGTTAGTTATTTAAAAAACTGGCAAACACATGAATGAATAGTAATGTTGGTGGTATAATAGATCCTACCAATTGCAGGCAGGTGTAAAAACTATTAAATTATACAATAAATCCTATGCATTCATCTCTGTGGCAGCAATTTTCACATCCAGCATGATGTGTGTCTCTGTTTATGAAGTTTGGTGTGATAAAGTGCTGTTCTCAATACCCCTATATATTCCAAACACTAATCTTTAGAAAAAGTCTGCATATTTATGGACATATAGTGTATCTTTACTCTAGGCTGGACAATGTCAACCATATATAAAGCATACTTTTAAGAAATGGCCTGAATGGTCTATCATCTACCAATTCTCAGCTAAATCTACTTCACAATTTACACCATTGAACCTTCCAGAAAGCTACAATGATGTCTTAACGTGGTGCCTAGAGAGACCATGGAACTGGGTCATGATCAGGGTTTGATCTTGATTTCAAATCACTGTCTATGAGGGCTTGTTGTATGGATTTCTTCCAGACTGGACCGTCTCTGTAATACCTAGGACCAGGGGTGTCCACATAATTCCATATAAGGGGCCAAAAGTTCAATCCAGTAAAGACCACGAGGAAAAAAAAATCACAATCCATCTATCAAAGTTGTATTGTTCGTTCAAATTAACAGTGATTTTATTTATTTCAACAGCTGATAGAAAATCTTCCTCTCTATGAGCAAAAATGTCAGTTTAAAAAAAAAAGATTAAGGTAATTTAACTTAATGAATACAAAAACTAAAACAGCTGTTTTTCATTTTTCTTTTATTTGTATTCCGCTGCCTCGTAAACTCCATTATTAACGGCCTCACCAGGGTTGCCATATTGCAACATTTGTTTCCATCAAAAATACATTTCAAATTCTGCCAAAATGTGTAACAAAAACCTGCTAAAAACAATGAGGATGAGTATTTCATTTTTAGCATTTCAAAAATAAGCCAGTTAAACCACCATGACCTACACAATAATTATCTTAAAATGCAAAGATCAGTAGTTATAAATTATAAAGGGAATTATATTTTATACAACGTCCAAAAAACCTAGCCTGTGACTTGAAAAGTCTATTTATATACCAGAAATCAATAGTTTTTCAGTTGATATTATATACCGCCAATCTGGCAACACTGAGCCTCACTTGTAGTTAACTTGATCTCTGCTGACAGGGGCGCCACAGAATGAGGTGCACACAAATGGGTGTTGGAAACAGTTTTTACCCAACGGTATGAATTATATACCGTTTCCAGCCAAGACAAAACTTACTGGTGCTGCCCAATCTGCCAAATCCTGGCAACCGTGTCTCATTTAGCAGTGATATTGTAATTGATTTATGTAGGTGCTTGGGTGCTTGCATTTCAGTATAATTGGTGTAACAAGCCAATCAGACATTCTCAAGATTAAAGAAGTCTGAAGAAGGGAAGACTTTGGAGTCACCTTCATGCGGATGCAACGGTGATTCAAGCTGTCTAGCTGAGACACATTCACAAGTGGTGAAGAAATACCCAGAGCGTGACGTATTCCTCTGTAAGTGGAGAGAGGGAAGTTAAGAAGGAAGGAAGGAAGTTTGACTGTACTCTGTCTGCAACAATCAATACTGGAAAGCAAGTCATTTACGGTCATCCTGAGCAGCTTATGGTCGGTGATTAACAAGAGGTGAGAGATCCAACATCCTGCCACTTCCAGCTCGACCTCATTTACTTACAGCCTGACCGGATCTATTACGTCAATCTCAGAAAAGCAGACGGCGGTAATATAACACAGAGGCCATTTTAATATTCTACTCTAGCATGAATCTACTATGAACGTTGGTGCTCGATTATGGACCGTGCTAGTTATGCGTTATGAATACCCATATTTAGTTCCGACTTGGCCTTCTGTTACTTGCGGCACAATCAAGGGCACTGGGGAGGAACAAATGGCCTCAGGATGCAGGTGCTTCAGGATCACAATGAGATGGCAGATGGGTCTGTGTTTCCTTGCCAGGCTCGTTTCTGAATCACATTTTGTATCCAGCGCTGGCATGCGCCAATGCCAGGTATGTTCTTGAATTTCCCTACAGAACTATAAAGGACTAAAGTCCAGAGTAACTGCCGTGTGTAGCATGGACAACATGGGAGTGACTCAATAAGGTCCTGGTAGGTCGTCACAAGTATTTGTGGCCATGCTGACTGCAGTGCATCCTACAGCTGCTTAATGGTGTGCAGGGGGATCTATAGTCCAACAGATGGTCGGTTGGGTTCAAGGCAGCACAATAAGGGGGTAAGGGTAGTACTTGATTAGGAAGTCTTGATAAGGCCCTTCCAAGCAATGTCAGACATTTGCTAGAAGATCCCATATGCCCCAGGAAAGACAACTGGCATAATACCCAAATTGGTTGAGTGTGCTTTCCCCACCAATTCCCTCCTAGACCAGAGGTGGGCTTCTTGGCTCATGGGCCACAGCGGGTTTTAAAAATTGACAGGCGGGCCAGTAAGTGGTTGGAACTAATAGAAATAACATGTAAAAATAGTGAAATATATGCAGTTAAGCCTGCTAATTCCCTTTCACAAGGTACAGTGTTGGTCTTTTTGCAAGTGTTTCAAGGTTTCATAAGTTGTCTTGGTACTTGACTAAAATAAGTGCATTCAAATCATTATTTTCGTTATCAAAGGGCAATTTTTTGAAAATAAATAAAACACCAGGGAAATTTTTCTTTTTTTCTTTATCAGATTAGGCGTGAGGGAGGATCACTTTACAAGTAAAAGCAATTTTTTCTATGAACCTGTAACCAGTGTGTACGGAGATTTATTAGCATAACAACATAACACATGGTTGTTAGTATAGTGCGGTGTGTAAAGCATAGTGAAGCATTTTTTCTGCCTAAGGTTCGAATTCGGCTTGTGGTGAATTTTAAGAAACACAAGATACAATGTAGTGGAATCAGGGTACTGGACTATTTTTATAAATAATTAATGGGCCAGATTAAACAGCCAAATGGGCCATATGTGACCCAGGTTTGCTTAACCCTGCATTAGACCATAGCGCTGCCACATGCATCAAAGTCCACCTAAATATTGGTTGCCGGGTAAGTGCATACAATCGAACGCCTGTCCATCATAGGACTTTTACTCACACCCAGGGGAAACCATAGCCACGTTACCTACGGTCACTGAAGCGCAAGAAGTAGAGGTACCTAGGGACAACCAGGATAAACATCAGACCCCCACAAATGCTGTTCATACCTTGAATTTTTAGACTTTGAGGCACCAACACTACTCATGTAATATACAGTTGTGGAAAAAAGACCACTTCAAAAAACAAGTTTTATTAGTTTTGCAATACCTGGGTGGGTATGTTTGACCAGAATTCTTATTCTAGTATATAGAATAAGAAAAAAAGAAAAAAAAAAGATCATTTTGAAGTGGTCTCTTAATTTTTAGTCTCTGCTCCTAGATTGCTTTGTTTGTTCAATGAGTTGTTGAGTTGTTAGTTCAATTTAACCCCAGTAAAAAAAACATAGTGGACCTCATGGACAAACAACAAGTAGGACGTGAGACAGTCATATGGTGTCACACCATCAATCATCAGAAATCAGTTTTAGTAACACAAAGGCTTGGATAAAATGTAAAACTCATATGTTTTATCTTATATGTATAAGGGATTTAAAACTTTAGTCACTTGGGCCATCCATGACACTGTCCCCGATTTACCACTGTTCCTTCCTTGGACCACTTTTTATAAATATATAGACCAGTGCAGACTGGAGACACCCCACTTGAGCTGCAGTTTCGGAGATGCACTGACACAGCCCATTTTTCTGACATGAACTTATATAAACAATAAAATGTTCTCTTGGTGCCACCATGTCCCACCCACTATCACCTGCCAGTGGTCATAATGTTATGTCTGGTCAGTGTAAGGTCAGTGTTTGTGTGACTGTAGGTAAATTGATCTCTATGAATAAAGAAAAAATATATATTCACTGTTTATATAGAGTCACTGTTTATCCACATGGGCTTCTAACTAGACCAACCTGTAAGTGAATTAGATGCTCCAAATGAACTTCTGAAATGACTGGTACACTCCAGCTGACAGATTTTGACTTTCAATGATTTTTAATTTTGTTAGCTTGAGTGTTTTGTGTACATAATTAATTTTATGATGCTGATTGAGAGAACATTGATTGGAGTTTAATCGTGTGTTTTCTGGCTTTATAGATAACCACAGCAGGGTGTCCAATTAAGATAAGTATTTAACTAGCTATAAACACAGTAGGATGATACAGAACATATCATTACAGCTGATCACTTCATTATATTTGTTTATTTTCTTTCGTAATTTTGTGCTTTCTTTAAGATTCAAATAAATGTAATGAAATAAATGTTTCAATTTTGAAATGAATTACTTTTGCCAGTTGAATAAAGGTTTAAGAAAATAATAATATACAGATGTGTTTATATTTTTATTGTTTAAAATATTTTAGTGGGGAAATTAAGATTCCTGTAGAAATCATCATTACAGTACACACATAAGAAAAATAAGTAAATGTAGTGAAATATAAAATATTGTTGGTGTCAGGCTACTGCTTTTGCTCCTTGCCATTCTCTGACCTCCTGGTACCCCTCTCCCCAGTGAAAAGTTATGCATTTTGATGGCATGAGGGACAAAGGTGTGTTTAAGTCTGTTTGTCCTACACTTGAGATCAGTTTGTCACTGATCCGGCTCCTCTGATTGCTGAAGATGGTGTGCAGAGGGTGACTGGCATCTTCCATAATGCCCAGTAGTTTGTCCATAGTCCTCTTTTCTGCCACCTTAATTTGAGAGTCCAGCTTAAAGCTGACCACAAAACCTGCCCATTTGTCCAGCCTGGATGTGTCTTTCTTGGACACATCCAGGTGTGTGTGTGTGTGGCATGCGTATATGTGACTGATTCCTTTTATTTTATAAGTGTGACACTTCCTGCTGTCACTTGTCTGTGTTCTTCTCACATTGCTAGAGTGAAAACTGCTGTGTTTATTTCTAGAAACAGCCAGACTCTCAACATCACCTGCCACATCTCTCTCACGTTTGATAGATGACAAGCTGAAGAACTCCCCATACATCCGCTCCTCTTAAGGTGGAAAAAAAGCCAAAATATCTGATGACCTTTGGAGAGGTAGGTTAGCTTTGTGCCAAATGCCTCGCGCAGCACAGTCAGTTTGATCATGAACATCTTGTTCATGTATTGGGTCAGAAATAAATTTGATAGTACATACCTTATTATTGAACGTTATACCTTATTATTCAACAACTGAACATACCTTAGTTAAATGAAGCATTCCTTTTTATTTAATTTATTCTAATCTTTAAGAAAGAACAAATTTGGAAAGAAAATTAACAAGGATAATGAAATAATTAGGTTTAATGATCACTCACTTTCTTAAGCGCTAATCACGTCAGGGTCGAGGGCGTGGGGGTGCTGAAGCTTATCCCAGCTTTTCAGTGGGCGCAAGGCCCACACAGAAACATCCTGGACAGCGCCACGCACTTAGCCACCATGGCAATAATGATTGTAAAAAGATTTACACACACAGTCATATTATACATACATACATACATTTCCAATTCTTTAATTTAGGGTAGTCATTTCTATTGTGGTAAAATTTTAATGTGTTCTTTTTCTGCTGACAGGATTTATGTAATACTTTGTTTGTTGGTTGGTTTTTTATTAATATTTTGTACATTTGTAAGTAGTGAATCACTACATACAGTGCTTGAGTACAGTTTTCATCAATCAAACTTTAATAGGCTTGTTGCATCTGACAGGTATTTACAAAAAGGAGGGATTTGCGTAGCACAAAGCTGATTTCACATTAAGACTTGAACATAAGAAACAGCTTTGAACATGTAATAAGCTTAATCACATCACAGGGCCCTGATCCTGCAGTATAATTAATGGAATATATTAAAAGTGTGTACTTAACAAATCAAAGCTTCAGAGTAATGGAATTAAGCTTTCCATTTCATATCTGGAGGCCTTGACAGGTTGAACCGGAAAACCCACCACGGTGATACAGAATCCGTTTCGTACGTTATACGGTTCTAAGTAATGAAAGTTGATAGTAGTTGAAGGCATTAATTACATCAAGATTGTATCTGTAACAGGCTCCAAGAGAACTGCTCCATCATCATGGCCTTAAGCGAAGATTTTCTTCAGAGTAACAGAATCCACTGATTTCATGCTGAAGGTAAACAAGGAAATTCATATTGACCTGTTTTCATAGCATGGCAATACGTTTCCTCAAAGACAGAAGCTGGAAAGTCAATGGATGTATGTATGTTTTTAACGGTGTAAAGATAAAGTGTTCACACTGAAAGGTTAGACCTCTTGTACAGATTAAATGAGAGAGAGGAAAGCACAGTGCCTGACACTCAGGGTCTGATAAGACTTTATCACAAAACTCCAACACTTAAACTTTACATGCACTTGACATTTCAGCGTCTACTCCTCAAAGGCCAAATGGATATACCACCTAGAAGTGAGAGACATCATCATCGGAAGAAGAAACAGCAATGGTGACAATAAGTCTTTGGACAGTCAGAAGCTCCCAGAGGAAACCCACCCATATGAGGGAGAACACACAAGCTCCACACAAAAAGTATCCGGACTGCTCCATCTGAGAATCAAACCCAGGACCTTCTTGCTCCAAGGTGTTCAAATCTCCACCCAAGAGGTACGTGCGAATCCCCACACAGAGAATAAATTACACCCTTGATGCAGAATCTGTAATAAATGTAGTATAATATAAAACTGCAACTGATTTGTATTCACACCCTCTGCGTTGATGTGCTACCAGATAATCACGCTGCACCTGAACACTCCTGGCTCTCCATTAACCGTGATTCTTGCAAGTCGGTGTGGCTTTCACACAACACAACTGTTCGATGATTGCGGATTTCACACTACACGTTCCATCACAAACCGGAATTGCATGAGAGCTTCTCTCTGGTCAAGCAATGTTTTTTTTCATCATCATCTTCATTGTCTTTAACCCCTTATCTTAATTAGGGTCGGGGAGGGGTGCTGGAGCCTTTCTCAGCTCGTCAACATGCGTAAGGCATACTGTAACACCCTGGATGGAGCGCCAGTCCATCGCAGGTACCTACATGATAATTCAGTGTCTCCAATCAACCTGGTAGCATGTCTTTGGGCTGTGGGAGGAAACCGGAGTACCCGGAAGAAACCCACACGAACACGGAGAAAACATGCAAACTCCACACAGAAAGGACTTAGATCACTCCACCCGGGGATCGAACTCAGAACCTTCTTGCTGTGAGGCAACAGAGCTACCCACTACTACTACCCACTACTAACAGAGCTTCACCGATTGAGAAATTCAGTCCGTTTGAAATCGGATTTCAGTCCTTGATCAGGGAGTGCTTAGGAAGCTGCTTGCATCAAGTTGTTGAATACTTCACACATAGCGATCGTCAACAGAGTTGCTCCTGAGCCGACAAATCGACCAGTCGCTAAGGAAAATATGGCCAAAAATCGTTACAGACCCTTCTTCAAGGAACCGAGCCCCTCCTTAACAATGTGCAAAAGACATCTGTGATGCTCTTCCCAGAGTCACTCAAATCCCCACATTTGTCAAAAATAAGAAAGCAGTGGCACATTTGATAAGGCAGACTTCGTAGTCATGGAAGCTACCTTGATAGCGGCTGGGTTCACGCATGGTGAGTGCATTATGTGGTGAAGGACACACTTCACTAAACAGAGAGTGAAATTGAACCCATGAAGCAGAATCTCAAGCTCAGTCTTCATAGATGCCATCACTATGAAGACCATTAGATTTAAACTGCTCTAAACTGATTTTATCCTAGTTACCACTGGTTAAAAATCTTTCTCAGCACGCAGGTTAGGACACACACACACCACTATCCTTGATCAGAATTGGCACAATGGGAAATTGTAAATTACAGCATTCATTTTATTTTATGGCATATATTTTAGAGAATATGTTATTAATCACAGCAGACAGGAAATGAATTAAACCTTGGCAGATCTGTGGGAAGAAATGATTGTGAGGGTTGTTATATGACAGATATATGAGCACCTAAATTAAATAAAGGTAATTAGGAGGAGAGTTATGACTGGTTCACTGACCCCATGCTAAACTCCAGGTAAAAATCCTCTCAGTCTAGTGCGTAATGTAGTTCAGTCTAGAATGCAGGTTTTTATGTCATGTGTAAGATGTGTCAGTATCACGTCTAATGTAATACTCAGCTCAGGTAAAACCATAATCTAAAATAATAAATTTAAAAAAATAAAAATGCATATAAACATTTTTTGAAAATAAAATAATAATAATAATAATAATTATTATTATTATTATTATTATTAAACATGCTTAATAAAAAAATAAAACTTTTATATGACAAATCAATAATACAGCTCGCGATCCACTGTGGCGGCCCCTAACGGGAGCAGCCAAAAAGATTCACTATGATCATTTATGATGAATGTTATCAGTGATGGAAACTGGACCTAGAAGTGGTACAAAATTATAATTATATCTAGAGTAGTGAAACAAAAGAGACAACTTAATAATTTTCAGATTAAGAATTGTAATAGAATACATCTGGTCATTTTGGTCAAACACATACCCATACATTGTAAACTAATCATTTTGAAGTAGTCTCTTAGCAGTAGGCTTTGGGCAGGAGGAGGACACCAGACACTCACTGGGCATCACAGTCGTTAAGCCGCCTCCACATCTGGGCATTGTTTTGAGTTGTGAAAAAAACAGAAGAAAACTCATGCAGACATGGAGGACCATGCTAAATGTGTTACAGATATCAAGCACAGGTGGTAGTAGAAAACATTAAAAGCAAAATATTATAAATAAAACCAAATGCAAATGAAGCTAAACCTAAGAAAGAGATAAATCACGACACATTTTAATGCAATAAGCAGGTTCAAGGACATCATCTAAAACTGTAGATTACCCAGCAGGCCCATCAAGACAGAAATTACCATTCATATGAATGACAGCTGGAAGACTCCCCTATGAAACAATCAATGCAGCTGCAACACCACCATGTTCTAGCAGTATGAAGCAGTGTGAACAGGAATTTAAATATAGCAAACAGAATTAAACACACAGAGGGCAGTTCACAGATGCTCATCATTTAACATAGGAATATTTCAAAGATTTGGGTTTTTAAAATGAAATGCTGGTGACAATCCAGATTTGGTTCCGGAATAGACATCCTAGTTAATTAAACATTTACATTATATTTACATTTTCAGCATTTAGTAGATGCCTTTATCAAAAGCAACTTACAGTTACAAAATACAGTCTGAGCAATGAGGGTTAAGGGCCTTGCTCAAAGGTCCAACAGTAGTAACCTGACAGTAGTGAGGTTTGAACTGGCGAACTTCAGATTATTAGTCCAGTACCTTAACCGCTAGGCTACAGCTGGGCCTAAACAATAACTAGACTAAATTGAAGGCTCTACAGGTTAGTCTAGCCGAACTAAAATCTAATGTCAGTTATGTCATCATAAGCTTGGCTACCTAGGGTGTAGACTGCCTTAATGAACTCAATAAAACCAGTCCAGCTGTCTGGAGGGGATGTTTGCCTTTCAGCGACTTTTAAAGCTAATCAAATTGAAGCAATTACTCTCTCATTAAAAATAGACTTGGTCTGTAAGTGACATTTCTTAACAAACTGTCGTTTTCGAACGTACGTGACAGCTGAGAAGATGGTCCGCCAAGGATTTAATTAAAGAGACAGATTCTTGGCGGAGTGAAAATTGCATTAGCGTTCACTAGACCAAAAGGAATTTCCAGCCAGATTGCTTGGTCTTACTGATTTTTTGCCAGGAAATACACCAGCACCTGTAACTTCGACCTAAAGTGTGTCCAGTCATGTTACAGAATTTTCCTGACCTACATAATTAACAATGTTCATACATTCATGTGTTCAATTATTTTCTTCCACTAATTCTATTATCAGGATACAAACAAAGCTCAATTGTTCTATTTTATAATTATATTATATAATTATATAACTTTCACTATTCCATTATTTAAGTTTGCTAGCAAACCTATTTATAATATATAAATATTATATTAATAAATAAATAAATATATAATAATAATAATAATAATAATAATAATAATAATAATAATAATAATAATAATAAATACTTAAATAAATAAAATAATTTAAAGGAAGATGAGGTGAATTAAATAAACAGATAATAAGCAATAATCATTATT